>CM035411.1:63063964-63206464 GCA_020310875.1 Ceratopteris richardii
TTCATTCCAATCCATTTCTAGTGATTTATGTATTTTTGGAAAGTTTATAATCTAGTTTTTAGTGATATAAGTCTTGAGATTAGTGCCTACACAAGTTTAAGAAAAATGTCCAAAAATTGTGTGTGTAACTAGCTAATACTCTTTGAAGAGATGAAGTAGTTTGTTTTAATGCAGCTGGTTGAGGCATCATATAGTGTCCAAATGGAAATATTTTACTCTAATTTGATAGCTCTTTAATTCTAGTTTCAAATGAAATTTTCATCTTCATCAATTTCATGTACTGAGAGAAATGTAGGCAACATGGAGTCTATGTATGAAAAAATCAGGATCCTAGGAGGGTTCATTTACTTTTGTTGTGCACATAGGATTTTTATCCTCCAACATTGGTATCAGAGCTATAAGTGGAGTATCAAAGAGATAATAAGGAGCTTTTAAAGTGAAGTAAGGACCTCATCAGATTTTGAAGGAAAGAAGCAAGGAATGTGCATCAACAACAAGGGGCAGCAAACACATTCTTGAATGAAAGATGAGACATCATCAAGAGGAATAAGTATATTTTTTGAGGTAAAAGCCATCTTTTTCAACTTCATTGCATCAAGGGGGAGCTCAAAAGAGCTAGAAGGCATCCTCACAGATCTCAATAATTAGATTGAGAATCTCTTAAAGGGAAACTACCAACCATGGTGGTTTAGAATAACCAATTTTTTGATTGGGAAAGGTTCATGAGGATTTGTGAGTGGTAGAGAGCCAAGACTCTATATAGATGACTTAAATCCAACCAATGACTAGATAAGAGCAGTATGAGAGTAGGATGAAAAGGAAAAAAGACTCATTTTTATTTTATCTCAGCATATTAGCACCTCCATGATAGAACATATTCAAGATTCAGATATATTAAAGAAGGTGTAAGAGTGCTTGGAGAGATAGTTCTCCACCTCCACAAAATCTACGAAAAATCAAAATGAGCTAAATTATCTCAAGAAAGCAACTTCTCAAGGTATAATGATTACACATTAAAGGTTAAAGATCTTGCAAATGCACTAGAGTCAATCGGTTGTGCACTACATGATGGTGATCTTGTAGCCAACACCCTATATGGACTTAGCGATGATGAAAAATGAAAATTCTTCACAACTTTGGTGTATTTAAGGGACTCTCTTCATGATTTTGATCAATTAATAACTCTCATGGTGACAATGGAGATGAACTTTGGTGGTAATCATGCAAAGCATAGCCAAGAGTACTTGTTGTATGTAGGTAGAGGAAGAGGAAGAAACAATTGAGGTGTTACACAAGGACAACGAAGATATCAAAACAAGCAAGGAGGTCAAGGAAAACAATAAAATTTAGGTCAAAGAGGTGTCTACATGTACACATAGAAACTCGAAAACACAGAGCCTATGTTGGAAAAAATTAGGATCCTAGGAGGGTTCATTTGCTTTCATTGAGCACATAGGAATGTTTATCATCCAGCAATAGCATGCCCCCAATTGAAGAAGGAACTAATACGAGTATATATATATATGTATGTATATATATATATATATATATATATATATATATATATATATATATATATATATATATATATATATATATACATACATATATATATATATATATATATATATATATATATATATATATATATATATATATATATATATATATATGTATATATATGTATGTATATATATATATATATATATATATATATATATATATATATATATATATATATATATATATATATATATATATATATATATATATATATATATAGTTACAAAACTTGGAAATGTAAAAAGTTAGAGACTAGTTTTTGGTGAATATAATTAGTATACTTGAGATGTAATGAGACATCACATACAGATACTGTATTGGATTAAAGAATTCACTTTTTGGGCTAGGTCATGGGCTCTCATAAACATAAAATAGGGAAGATTTTTGTATCTTATAAAATTGAGAATCAGTGTTTAGTGTCCACGTTGATGCCCCAAAATCTACTATTTGATGTTTATTGTCACCTCTAGTTGATGAAGAAAAATGAGGTTCTGTAATACCATATGCAAGCCATTGAGCAAGGTGTAGAAAGAAATTATAAGACCAAGAAAAGAGAGGTATTAGGCATGATTTATGCTACCAAGAAATTAAAAAACGTTCTACTTGAAAAAACGTTCAAGTTCATTTTGGATGAACAAGGTCTTTTTCACTACGTAAATAAGCCATGCACTACTAGAAGACCTATGAGCTGGTTTCTCTTATTAATGGGATTTGAAACCGTTGTGAGAAAGGTAAACGTACGTATGAAGGCTAACCATTTATGTAGACTTACAAATGGATAGCCCCCCAAAAGCAGTTCCAAATGCCTTTTCGTGATGCTTATGGTTTTTAATTTGGAGATATTTTATGATTGGGAATAACATATGGTCCTAGTGCTAACATATGGAACATTTGATCTCTATCCGAGAGTGCAAAGCATGTGAGTGATTCAAGAAACCTCCACATCATTGCAAGAAGAATGTACAATCAAGATATTCATCGTATATTTTCATGTTCTGTAGATAATGGAGAGAGGTTGAGTTTTACTTTACGAATGCTGATGCTAAGGAGATGTGTACACTATGGAGGGGATCATCCTTCTCACATGTGCAATAGGGGAATTGTTCCATCAAACCCATATGTTTACAACTTTCCACCAACACAAAGTCAAGCTCAGTACTACAATATTGGATAGAAATACACAAATCACAATGCTGAAAGTTGTCCTTACAATAGACAACCTAGACCACTCCAACCACCACAATTCTAAACATACGGATACCCAAATAGAGACCCAGGAAAAGAATATTTGTTTAGGGATTGTCCCAAAAACCCTAACAGGACAAACCACACCACTCAAGTGAACATAGTAGAAGTGGTAGAATCCTATGGAAGTGACAAAGAATATACAATACCATTGAAGGCGATTACAAGAGCAAGAGCCAAAGATGGACCAGAAGGGTTAGACACAATTAGGCACGAAACCAACAAACTAAAAACTTCAGTACCACAAGCAGTCCGAGATTCGGAAGAATCTGAAGATAATTTGAAGGTAAAATGGACTCAAAGATGGAAAGCTCGACAAGAGAAGCTAAGAAGCACATTGACTCAAAAGAAGGAGGAAGAGAAGCAAAGAGGAGTCAAATCAAACTACGGACCCTACACTTAGAAAGGATTCTAGTACTATAGAAAAAGAGCAATGTAAACAACAAGCTGGGTTGGTGTTGCAGCTCAAGGTCAAGGACAAAGCATAAAAGTGCATCAAAGAAGTGGACAGACAAGAAGAAGGAGCACATAGGAGCTCCAAGAAGTGTATGTCAAATTTTCAAAAGGAGTCCCTATAAAAATAGTGATTTTCATCACTAAAAGCCATTCACTAAATACCATTTCATATTTTTGCAACTCTATTTTGTTCGAAGCCCAAGAGTCCTAGAGCTTGAGGAGTATTAGAAGCATCAGCCTACCAATTTTCCTAATTTTTAGACTCCGTTAGAGCCCTGGAACATAATTTTTAACTACGATGGACACTAGGTCTGGAGATGCCAAAACTACTCAAAAAACTATAAAAAGAGCTAGAGAGCTCATTTTTGGGGTTGGCTTGCTAGAGAGTTAGCTTGTTGTAGATTTGAGCTTTTGTAAGAGAACTCTTTGTAATAGAATCTTTCCATTGTTCCTCTCTTTGATCTTGCTTTGTGTGCATGTGTGTGTATGTGTGTGCATGCTAATGTGCTTTCACTCACAAACTTGTGCCTTCACTTGCTCATGGTCTTCATACCAGTCCTCACAACTCCGCGGATTGACAAGTAAACGAGGTGGTGCTTATGCTTGAGCTACACCAAGTTTTGGCGCTGTTGTTGGGGAGAGAGCTTCGAGGACGAGCATTGTGATGGTAAGATCGTGGATTTGTGACATTGGAAGGTAAAAAATAGTTACTTTCTGTTATTTGTCTAATATTTCTTCTCCATCTTCATCATCACCATCTTCATCTTCATAGATTCTTTTTAGTTTTTGAGTGCATGTTCACCATTTTCACATCATTTCTCATGTGTGGGAGTGCAAGAAAGAGCTTCGAAGTTCTTGGGAGTGCATGCGCTTGTTTTTTTCATGATTTCTTGCACATTTGGGGTCGGCACAAAAGTTCAAAATTCCCGCCTAAAAGCTCAAAAAATCGCGACTTTCTCAGAAAATCACAATTCTCTTGAAAATTCAATTTTTTTCCCACCTAAAACGTTTTGAGAAAATTGCGATTCTTTGAAAGTGAGAAAATTGCGAATCTCAGCAATTGTGCATTTTGAGAAAATCGCGATTCTTTGGGCTTAAGAAATTTGAGAAAATCGTGATTCTTTGGATTTGAGAAAATCACCATTTCCTCTTAGAAATTCGCAATTCTCTAGACTTATTTGGAGAAATTCTTGATTCTCTAGAATTGAGCATTTTGAAGAAAGTTTTGATTCTCTGCAAGAAATTTGTGATTGTTTGGACTTGGTCAATTTTTAAGAAAATCGCGATTCTCTTGAAGAAAGTCGCGATTCTCTGCAAGAAATTCCTGATTTTTTGGACTTAGTGAGTTTGAGAAATTTGTGATTTCCTCGAAGAAAGTCGCAATTTCCTAAGAAGAGGAGGAATCATTGTTTGAAGTACTAGAGAATTTCAAGAAATATGAAGTTGAAGACAGAAAAATTTTGGTACAAATGTCTAAGAGAGAGGCCACCACAGAAGAAGCATATGATAATAAAGAAAAGATAAAAAAGATTGTTGTGAGCATTGAAGGGAATGAAGAGCGATGTATGTACATAGGAGAAGACCTAAGTGCAGAAGAAGAAATAGATATTGTAGCTTTATTAAGGGAATATAGGGACGTGTTTGCATGGCATTATAGAGACTTGAAGGGAGTAGATTCAAAAAATTTTTCTCATACAATCCCCATGATTGCTGACGCTAAGCCCACCAAACAGAAGGCTTGTACATATAATGAGACTTATGCAACTAAAATAAAAGAAGAAACTGATAGGTTGATTGAAGCTGGATTCATCTATGAGATTGAGCATACTAAATGGGTGTCCCCCATTTTAGTGGTGCCCAAGAAGAACGGGAAGTTGCAAGTGTATATTAACCTTAAAAAAGTTAATGCCGCTACGATTAGAGATAGCTATCCACTTCCAATCACCATACATTTATTGAAGCTTGCTGCGGGCAAGGAGGTTTATAGCTTCCTTGATGGATTTCCGGGTTACTGTCAAGTAGCCATAGCCATAGAAGATCAACACAAAACAAATTTTGCCATAGAGTGGGGAGTCATTGCATTTTGTGTGATGCCATTTGGGCTCACCAATGCACCTGCAACATTCCAAGGGCTCATGTTTCATGTCTTCAAAGAGTTTTTGTGAAAGAGCTTAGAAGTATATGTGGATGATTTATGTGCTCATTCCCAAGAAAGAAGATAATACATCCCTCAGCTGAGATAGATCTTCAACAAGTGTAGAGAATATCGAGTGTGTCTGAACCCAAAAAAATGTGTGTTCATGTTACAAAAAGGTAAAATCTTAGGTCATATTGTTTCTAAGAATGGAACATCAACAGATGAGGACAAAGTAAGAGCCATAGCAGAGTTGCCAAGACCAAGGAATGTTAAAAAGGTCCAAACCTTTATGGGCCATTGTGGATATTATGGTAGGTTTGTCCACATTTATGCAATCATAGTCAAACCTCTTTATGCCTTGTTGACAAACTTTGAGTGGAAGACGGAATGTGAAATTTCCTTCAAGGAGCTGAAGAGATGTTTTTGCAAAACACCAATAGTGACCACTCTTGATTGGAATAAACCAATTCATGTCCATGTGAATGCCTCCAATCATGCAATAGGATGTGTGCTATCACAACCCACAAGTGAGGGAAATTTGAATCTACCTATAGCATATGCTAGTAGACAGGGAAACGTAGCTGAACAAAATTATACAACAATTGAAAGAGAAGGCTTAGGCATGGTATATGTCGTGAAGAAGTTTAGACACTATCTATTGGCAAACAAGTTCAAGTTTTTCATTGATCATCAAGCTTTATTATATTTGGTCAATAAATCTTTCAATAAAGGATGCTTAGTAAGATGGTTCCTCTTACTAATAGAATATGACTTTGAAGTTGTTGTTAGGAAACGTAGAACCCACCTTAGTGTAAATCACCTTTCTCGCATCACTTCAGGAGAGCCACCGCAAGGAGTGTTTGATGAACTACCTGACACTTATATGTTCAATTTAGAAGTTGTTCCTAAATGGGCAACTAAGTTGGTACCTGTCCTAACTTTGAGACCTGCAAATAAGAATGTGAAAAAGAACCGAGAGGAGATTGTACAATCACAAAACTATCAAATATCGGTAGGAAGCATGTACAAACAAGATATAGAGGGTGTACTAGCTTGTTGTGTTGCGGATGATGAACATAATAGTTGGTTGCAACAAGCCCATGAAGGTTTCCTAGGAAATCACTACTTTAAACAACGAACATTGCAAAATCTAAAAATTTTAGGAGTGTATTGGCCTAGTATGGACAAAGAAATACATGAGTGGATTAAGAATTGTCCAATGTGATAGAAGAAACCCCCAGTGGAGCATGCTACTCTTTATCACATGTCATTTAGTAGCAAGTGAGGCTAATCTAGCAAGAAAATGAAGCATGGAGCAAAAGGTTTAGGACTACGTTTTAGTAGGCAACAACCTATACTGAAGAGGCAAAGATGGTTACCAAAGGTTGCACGTTCATGAATCACAATATTTGAAAATCTTAGAAACTGCACACAGTGGTGTTGCAAGTGGACACTTTGGTCCTGACCGAGTAATTAAGACCATCCTATTTTAAGGACTTTGATGGCCCACTTTTCATATGGATGCACATACCTATGAAATGTGATACATGCCAACGTGCACAATATCCGATCAGAAAGGATGAGATGCCTTTGAGGCCAATGATGGGAGGCCATGCATTCTCGAAATGGGGCATAGACTTTGTTGGTCCTATTAACCCCCCAGCTAGAAACCCCCATGCAGAGTACATTATTGTAGCCACAACTTACCTTAAAAAGTGGGTAGAATTAAAAGACACGCAAAGAATGATGGTTAAATGAGGGCTAAGTTCTTATTCGAGAATGTGTTAACGAGATATGGACTACCAATAGAGTTAGTGATCGATAGAGGCACACACTTCTTGAATGAAGTCATTTAAAATCTTCTCCAAGAATTCTTGGTGATACATAAGATGTTTGCCCCCTATCATCCACAAGCTAACGGACAAGCTAAGAGCACAAAAAAGACCCTACGTAATGTATTGACAAAATTGGTAAACAATAAATGCTCTGATTGGGATAAACAACTTCATCATGTTGTTTGGGCTTACCGAGTTGCCTACAAAATGGTACTCAATGCCACCACATTTTAGATGGTCTTCAGACAGAATGTTGTGTTACGGTTGAACTTTGTGATCCTGACTTTGAAGGTAGCACAAGAGCATGAGTGGAAAGGACACGAGTTGTCCTCTAGGAGCTTTGATCTAGAAAGCTTAGGTGAGATGAGGCTACGAGTGCTAGCAGACATTTATGCTACAAAGCAAAGACAAAAGGCATATTTTGATGCACATATGAAGGAAAAAGGATTGAAAGAAGGAGACCTAGTGCTTTTTTATACAATCAAACAACATGCCCAAAAATTGCAGAAACCAGGATATGGAATCATGATCGTTAATCGAATTTCCACTAGTGGTGCGGTTCAATTGGCCACTTTAGAAGGTGACATCTTGCCAAATTATATAAGTGGATGTCGAGTCAAGTTATACCAAGAACCTCTTATAGAGGACATGCTAATGTGACTCAACACTGCCAAGAAATGAAAAGAAGAAGAGTTAAGGGTTAGAGAAGAAGCACAAGCAGAGGCTAGAGAGAACATTAGGCAAAATAAGTTAAGGAAACTAGGCCTAGATGTCGATCCAGAAGCCCCAAGATATCACATGGCCATGTGCTAGATATCAGGTGCGAATGCTTCTCAAAGTATCGATCGTCATCCCTTTGTGACCATAGAGGTAGGATAGGGAAAGAATGTAAGGACTATGAGAGAATTGATTGACTGAGGTGCAGCAAATAGTGCAGTCCGACTCTCATACTGCCAAGATCTCCAATTGAACATCAAGCCCATAGAAGCCTATCTCATAGGGTTGGGAGGTGTAGAAACACCTTGTTTGGGTGAGTTGGAGCTCCCCATCTACCTTGAAGATGTCCCAATGACGGTCAAAATGCTTGTGTGTGATTATGAGGACCTTAGAGAACCACTTGTCTTGGGTCAAGATTGGATCTATGACCATGTAGTCAACTTAAACCTAAGAAGCCAACTTTTTTAGGTGTGGCTTCATGAACAAATGCATTACATTAGAGTTGGAAAACTGCATGCTCACCGATCATGGTGTCACACATTCTCTTAGGGCTAACCTTAGAGAAGAAGATGTTGTAGGTGTCCAAATATCTATGATGCAGAAGGATGCTGCCTCCAACAAACGATTCAGAGACCCATTGAGACTTCCTTCATGTATGAAGTCTCAGCCATCTATAGTAGTTCAACCACACAAGCAAGAGAAATAGTATAAGACAACTACTGTGTCAACTAGACAAATAGATTTCAAGAAGAAAGTAGTTTTGAGCACAAAGTAGATCTGGGTAGGAAAGGGAGAGAATTCAAGCAAACCATTGCAGTCAAACTTGTTACTACAGAAGGAATAGAGAAATCCAAGGCAACAAGTATCACAACAACAAATATCTCCATCTCAAAGAGTAGTCCAAATTTGGGTACCAAATCAATCAATGAAGGTCGGCCACAATCACGAACATATTTGGGTGCCGAAGAAATTAGCCGACCTCAACAAGGGAGATTACACATGTGGGTACCTAGGGAACTCTTACATGCACAAAACCCTCGGTTCTCATTACCAAGGAAAGTCTCAACACAAAAACCCAAGAGAAGAATGAGTCAAAACTAAGCATCGAGATCAAAAGAAGATTAGTTCACCTCTTCGGTGATGGTAAGAAGAAAATCATCAAGAATATGGGTTTGGAAGTCAAAAGCACCAACAACCCCTACAAAACCAAAGAGCCAACCATGAGGGATACAAAATGTAAGAAACCAACCAAGGATGAATAGACCAAGGGTAATCACTACTCAATCAAAGACGCCTCTCAAATTGATCCCCGTAAAGAGGAAGGATCAATTGTCATTCAACAATCAATCACTTACATCATTTCGAGTTCCATTTCATACCTCCAACAAAGAGGGCATCAACATCCCCAAGTAATATCGAAAGCCGCGACGAGCGAAAACCATGTGCTCCTTGCACAACCCTATCTTTTGCACCATTCAAGTCATGCATTTCCAAAGTATGCATTAATATAGGTCCACATTACAAGGTCGTGCATAGACACACTCGAGAGTCCCAGGCATAAGAACATATTGATATATGTCAATTATTTTTACTGTTTCTAACATCTTTCTTCTTATTTTGTTCCATTGTTCCAAAAAAAAAAACACACACACACACAAAAACAGAAAAAGAAACAGAGAGAGAGAGAGCTTGTTCCCGAGTTTGGCTCATGGAACATGAATGAGTCATGCTTAGCTGAAGGAGAATCATTGATGACTAGGCATTTATTAGTTTGGATAGAAGTGTGTCTCAACTAGCAGATGATATTTTTACTCCCTTATCTGGTAGATGTCCAAAACTTGGCATGAACAGGGCATCCACAACTATTTCGACCCTAACCATGGGAGGAGGAAAGAGCTTGAAGGTCTGCAACTTGATTGATGCTTAACTACTGTATGTACGAGAGCATCTAAGGAGAAATCTGCAAGGGGTAGTTATGGTACCCTGCAAATCCTTGTATGTATACTGGGTGAGAAGACTCCTGCTTATGGTGAGCTAAAGAGAATATGTGAAACTAAGCTTGGTTTAGTTAACCAATGTTGTTTGTCAAAGAATATAACCAAATTAAATTCTCAATATTTGTTACTTTGAAGAGAGGGGACATGACTAGGCGCTCACAGAATCTCATCAATGAATCATCAACAAGGACATTCATCAACCATGGAAGATGGACCATTGGTCAATCACTATGATGGGAGTGCAACAAGAAGAGTGGACTATCGATCGACCTTTCATGGTAAGAAACCTCTATTTGGGTATCACGACCACACAGATAGATTAGGAAACCTCTTCATCAGCATATCCTGGAGCAATTCGCTCAAGACCTAATTTTTTTGCACCATGTTTCTTATAATGCATTCCCCACATAAGCATGCATAGGGCTACATTACAAGGCTATGCACAAGGCACATATTACCCTCAACCCATGCACAAACACACTTACCCATCATTCATTATGGCTTACGAGTACTTGGCATGACTACTATGAACATCATCTTTGGAAGATCTAGAGGACATCGATGGAGGCTCACAATGACACATTCATGCTAGAATCCAAGGAAGAAGTACATACCAAAGGACTACAACTTGCAAAGGCTTGTAGTGACAAATGAAGAATCGTACAACAAACCCTGGCACATTTGGAAGCTAGACGACTCTTGTTCATACAGAAGGGACACTACCTCTCAAAGCACTACCTGGAACAACCACTACAACAAGGGTCTGTCAGGGATGACAGACTCAAGAGGGGGGGAGTGTTGAAGCTCAAGGTCAAGAACAAAGCATAATAGTGCATCAAAGAAGTGGACACACAAGAACAAGGATCACGTGGGGGGCTCCAAGTATATGTCAAATTTTCAAAAGCAATCCCTATAAAAATAGTGATTTTCATCACTCAAAGCCATTGTAAATACCATTTCATATTTTTGTAACTCCATTTCATTCAAGCCGAGGAGTCGTCAAGCTTGAGGAGTACTAGAAGCATCATCCTACCAATTTTCATAATTTTTAGACTTTGTTTGAGCCCTCAAATAAGCCCTGGAACCTAATTTTTAACTAGGCCGAACACTAGGTCTAGATAGGGCTAAAGGTAATCAAAAAACTATAAAAAGATCTAGAGAGCTCATTTTTGGGGTTGGCTTGTTAGAGAGATAGCTTGTTGTAGATTTGAGCTTTTGTAAGAGAACTCTTTGTAATAGAAGCTTTCCATTGTTCCTCTCTTTGATCTTGCTATGTGTGTGTGTGTGTATGTGTGTGCATGCTAGTGTGCTTTTTGTAATAAAGTAAGTTATGGTCTAGGGATCTGACTGCTTCAGACAGATCTGAAATTGGACACCGTTTGGTCACTCCTCTGTAGGACCAAAGATCTCAAGCATAGACTCAAGCATAAGTTCACGTGCTCTCATATTCAAGTGATCCACTTAGCCTAGTGGTTAGGTCTTATGGTTGTGAAGAAGGAGGTGTTGGGCTCAATCCCCATGGGAAGCATGGGGAGAGAGTTTTACCCAAGAAGCACTAGAGCCTTCTAACTCAAGTTAACATGAATTAACTTGAGTCTTGAGAGAATTAAATCGAGTGGCGAGTACAACCACCCCTAGTGGACTCTAGTGGAAGGTACAAAAGTAGTGGACGAGATCACTCTAGCCACTAGTGGACTCTAGTGGAAAGTATCAAAGGAGTGGAGGAGATTGCACATGCACTTGTGGACTTTAGTTACGTTTGTGGTCCTAGTTGATTCAAGTAGCTATATATAGAGGCATATGGCTGTGAGGTGAGTACACATTCATTCGTGAGCTGGTATTGTGGAAACTCTTTTGCATTGGTATCAGAGCTTCCATGGTGACCTTGGAGTAAGCTTCATCATCATCTCCATTAGAATTATCAACTCCATTAGAATCATCATCTGCATTAAAATCAACATTTTCGTAAGAAATTAGGTGCTTGTGGGTGGCCGCTGGCATCTCTTATTTTCGGTTGTGCGGAACATTTATCGCATCTCTTTTGTCGACGCAATAGATGGCTCGAATTGGGAAGATTACCAAAAATGTATCTGTTTTAGAAGCAACAACACTGGGGGATTGAACACACAACTTGGCTATGTGCACACCTCCGTTCTATTCACAACAGCAAGGTGATTTTGTGTTGTTCTGTACTTCATTTATGCTATATGTTGGTGTTTGAGCTTTCAGATCACAACAAAACAAAGAGATTGATTGCATAAAACACGCTAGTTTTGAACCCGTGAAGTGCACAAAATCAACCAACTCCCCTATCCACAATGGCTGTGCATTCATGTTCAATCACCATTAGATTATAGTAGGTATTTTTTGCATTGCAGAACCTTCAACAATCAAGAAAAAGAAGATCTCTTAAGCGATGCCGATGGGGTTCGATTGTCGACACTCTACTCCTGAGATGTATCACTCAACCACTACGCTAGAAGCAAAAGCATTGGGTGACATAGATTTTCTGCAATTGGTACTGTTCTCTACCTCTGCACATAGATCTCTGCCTAATCCAAATCGTGGAGCCATTTCAAATCCGAAATCTTCTCTTGAGGACTATCCTCACTCCCAACCCGAATCATAATTGTGTCCTGCTTCATCATTTAATTTTGAGAAGAACAAAGGAGGGAGGAAGCAAGCCAAAGTGAAGAGGTGAAGTCCATCCATTCGTGAAGGAGAATCCATGTCATTATTCTAGCACTCTCTGCTGGAATCCAATTCACGTTAAAGCACAAATGGATCAGGGAAGTTTTCTTGTGAAATTTTGTGCATCATACTTTTGATTTGATCACACACTCCACTTACGTTAGGAAAAGTAAGTTTGTATACGGATTGTGTGCGATGGAGGGGACTTCGAGCCACGCTGCGTTGATGAGTAGTACTAGTGCACCAATGTATGTTTCCGTTCCTATTCTTGTAGCATCTTCATTCATGACTAGTCCACTAGTAGTGTCACGTGCACTCCATACATCTGCAAGAACAATTTCATTTCCTAGTCATGTGATTGATGCATCAAACATAGTTACAACATCATTAAATTTAGACGTTGAGGGAACCACGTTGCGAGGGGATATCAACACCACCTCAAACGAGAGGAATGATTTTGAAGGTAGGTTGTTGAGAGTAGAGGAGGGCCTTGGACGTTTGTCCAATGTACCGATAGAAGTTGCAGAACTTTGGCAATCTTTTGACGGAGTTCAAGTTCACCTTAAGGCTATTTTGGACTTACTCTAGAAGCCTAAGGATGTAGGTAGGGTTACTCTAGGTAGCCATATGGATATGATTGCAACTTCACCAATGTCTGTTTTGTTGGAGAAGGATCCAGATACATTCGTCTCCCAAGTAGATTTATTTCCCCTAACTGGTAGCTTGAGTCGTCTTAGCTTGAAGACTCCTACCGCACCACTGTTTGCTAACACTACGAGGCAAGTAGTGGGTCAAAGCCATCTAGTACATCTTTCTTTGGGAAAGGATCTGAGTCCTCCTTACTTCTTGGGCAAAGATAAGGATAGGAATAAAGACACTATTTTGACGTTCTTAGTGAAGGGACATGATGTCCACCAGCTTAAGAACACCCTTGAGCATGTGAGAGTGGTAGAGGCCAATTTATTGTTGGGCCATAAGGCTTATACGTGATGGATGAGTCTCTCTAAGACTCATCAAAAACCTTCAACCTGGGTTAAATTCACCCGTCTCTTTAAGAAAGATTTTCTCCCCAAGAATGAGGAGGAATGTAACTAGGAGGCGTGGGATAGAATTCAACAAAAAGGAAGGCCATTATCAATTTATATTTCAGAATACCAAGATGTTATTCTGAAATTGCAAAACCTTGATGACTTCCATCGGCTTCGTGGTTTTGTCAGAGGACTTAACCAACGAATTCGGAATGAGGTTAAGAGACACGTGCCTAAATCACTTGATGACGCGATCAAGGTAGCGTAGATTTATGAGGATAACTCCCATTTAGATGTCCCACAGGAAAGTGGTCATTTCCAAAGAAATACCTCTAAGCGCAAGGGCAAAGGGCCAAGCCTCATATTTTTAGACATGTGCTTTCTCAAGAAGATCTTGTTAAAGCACAAAAGGAGAATTTGTGTTTTAAATGCCTCAAGCCAAGACATCGTTGCACGACATGTCCAGTTGGAAGAGATAGTAAAGCGTCTTTGACTGACAAAGGTAAGGGGAAACAACAAATTCATCTGATCCAAACTTTGAACTTGGATGAAAATTCAAGTGTAAAGAAGGTTCAGATCATGCACTATGATAGTACCCATAAGTTCCAAGTTTCCAAACACATGTGGCAACTTCAAGAATTTGGTCCACATGATTTGGTAAAAGCGCATGGGTCAGTCAACGGTCACACCATCCGGATAATGGTGGACAACTTGGTGATGCATAATTTTATAAATTATGGACTTGTGAAAAGATTAGCTCTTCCTCATATTCCATCTCCTCATAGATATGTTGCGTCTATGATGCACGGGCAGGATACTCCTGTTTGGGATACCATGATTTCAAATTTGGAACTAGAAATCCAAGATTATAAAGACAAATTGGACTTCCAAATTATGAACATGGACCGAGACATTGGGTTTTAGGGAGAGAGTGGCTTTGGAGTCTTGGACCTTCATTGTCTTGATGCTATTATACAAACACTTTAGATTTCCAACGTGACGGAGTGTTGTATAAAATCAAGGGAGAACACAATGTTCCAAGCACCCCTTTCATTTCACATAAAGAATTAAAGAAACTTCTAAGTAGTGACGCTAGGACCCAAGCTTTTTTGGTCCTTAGCACCGATGTAATTAATTCAGATAATACAAAAAAAGTTTCTTATGTCTCGTCATTTATTCCACATCAAGCATATATTAAATTCAATGAATTAATGAAGGAATTTAAAGATGTGTTCCCTAAGGAACTCCCCCACGGCTTGTCACCCTCTTGTGGAAGCATTGATAATATAATATATCTGCTTCCAGGAACCAAGCCAAAATCCCAAAATCCCTACCGACTCCATTATGTCTAGAATCTAAAAGTTGAGAAACAAATCAAGGAATATCTAGACAAAGGTTTTATTAGGGCAATGCAGTCCCCTTGGGCTGCACCCATCCTTCTTATAAAAAAGAAAGATGGTTCTACGAGGCTGTGTGTGGACTATAGGACATTGAACAATCTGACAATAAAGAATAAGTATCCCATGTTATTGGTTGAAGATCTCTTCGATAGCTTAAGGGGAGCTAAAATCTGTTCAAAGATTGACCTACGCCAAGGATATCATTAGGTTAGAATTAAAGATGACGATAATCCTAAGACAACCTTTCGAACTTACTATGGTCATTATGAGTTTTTGGTAATGTCGTTCGGGTTAACAAGTGCACCCGCAACGTTTATGAGCCTGATGAATCAAGTCTTGCAACCATACTTAGGAAAGTTTGTAGTAGATTTTTTAGATGACATATTGATCTACAGTACAGATTATGAAAGTCATCTAGAACATCTGAAAAACGTTTTTAAACTTCTTCGTGATAATCAACTTTACAGTAAAGAGTCAAAATGTGACCTCTTTCCCCAAGAACTAAAGTATTTAGGCCATATTATTTCTGCGAAAGGAATCAAATTAGACCCGGACAAGGTCAACGTGATTCTTGAATGGCCTGAGCCCAAGATAGTTCGAGAATTACAAAGTTTTCTCAGATTGGCAGGATATTATTAGAAGTTTGTGGTTAGGTATGCCAAGATAGCTGTACCTTTGACATATCAGCTCAAAGGGAAGCATCGGAACATTACTTGGAAAGAGGAGTAAGCAAGAAGTTTTCAAGAGCTTAAACTTGCTTTAGCTTCGGCCTTGGTTCTACAAATAGTAGACCCGAATAAACCTTTCCAATTAGAAACAGATGCAAGTTCATCTGCACTAGGAGTAGTACTAAGCAAAGAAGTTCGACCAATAGCTTTTGAAAGTAGAAAGCTAAGTCCTGCTCAGCAAAACTATTCTACCTATGAGCGAGAGATGTTCGCGATAATAAATGCTCTAAAGAAATGGCACCATTACCTGTATGGATCAAAGTTAACCATATTCTTTGATCAAGAGAGCATCAAGTGGATTGCAAACCAACCGGATTTAAGAGGTAGAAAAGCTAGATGGGCCGAACAATTGCCAGAGTTCAATTATGAGCTAAGGTACAGGAAAAGAAAGTTCAATGCAATGGTAGACGCCTTAAGTTGGATGCCTATGCTAAACAACTTGACTTTTGTACAAATTCAAAGTGAATTTATTTCAACTTTGAAAGGAAGTTGTAAAGAAGATCCAAGCTACAATTAAGCATGGAAGGTAGCTAAACAAGCTCAAACAAATGAAGCAAGTACTTTAGAGGGAAAGTTTAAATAGTATTCTCTCCAAGATGAATATTTGCTTTATAAAGGTAAGGTTTGTGTGCCAAGTCTTCGGGACATACAAAATCAAGTACTTTTCGAATGCCACGATGCTCCAAGTGTTGGATATCCTAGTATTAACAAAACCTATGAGTTAGTTAAACAACATTTTTATTGGCCTAGTTTACATCGAGATGTGCAAAACTATGTATCCAAGTTCCATAAATGTCAAGAAAATAAATTTGATCGACTTAAAGTTGGAGGATTGCTACATCTTTTGGAGATTCCCAAAGGTAAATGGGAAATTATCTCCATGGATTTCATTTCAGGTTACCCTGCACTCAGAAAGGCTTTGATTCAGTCTGGGTTGTCGTTGATCAATTGACTAAACTTTCTCAGTTTATTCTAGTCAAGACTACATATAAGACTCTAGAACTTGCAAAAATATTTGTAAATCACCTTTATAGACTCTATGGTCTTCCAATGGACATAATTTTTGACTAGGATGCTTGATTTACAAGTCATTTTTGGCGAGCAATCTTTAGTAGACTTGAAACTAAACTAAGTTTAAATACGGTCGAACATCCCTAGACGCATGGAGAGACCGAGAAAGTCAATCAATTTTTGGAAGACATACTTAGAGCTTAGGTTACTTCCAAATAGACTGATTGGGAAGACTATTTACCTTTAGCTGAATTTGCCTATAAGAGTGCCAAGAATTCATCAACTAAATTTAGTCCATTCATGTGGATGTTGGGGTTCCAGCCTAGGTCTCCATATGCAGTGGGACTTCAAAATGAACGAGTTCAAGAAGCTCAAGAATTCCTTCAAGATATGAACTTTAAGTTTAAGATAGCTAGAGAAAACTTAAAGAAAGCTCAAGATCATGCAAAAGCTTATGCGGATCCTAAGCAAAGAGATATTACTTTTCAGGTTGGCGATCAAGTTTATCTTTGAGTTCCTGAAAGGTCAGAAAACTTTAAGACTTTTCAATGCGCCAAGTTGTCGCCTAGATATTGCAGTCCTTTTCCAATCATCCAAAAAGTTGGCTTATGGGCTTATGAATTACAACTTCGAGAAGATAGTTGGATTCATCCAGTGTTCCATGTTAGCCAACTTAGGAAGAGTCTAACAGATTCAGATAATCTGGTTGGACAACAAGCTTTTCTTCCACTTCCTGTAAGTGAAATAGTTCCTCATGAACCTGAATGGATACTTTGCACCGGAGATAAACGTACAAGGAGTCATTTGTACGAAGAGTGCTTAGTAAAATGGAAGGATGGAACCGAAGAAAATTCAACATGGGAAAAAGTTTCTACAATCGAGCGACATTTTCCAACTTTCCCGTTTTAAGTTGGTCAACAAATGATAAATTTTTCTACTTTCAAGTTCCAAGTAGATTACTGAACGAATGAATGCTCATGTTCTTTTGGTATTAGAACATGAGGCTCGGGGGTTGCCTACAGATACTATATATAGCTTTATTTTTTAGGACAAAAATTTTCCCAAGGGGGGAAGAAATTAATAAAGTAAGTCTATGGTCTAGGGATCCGATTGCTTCAGACAGATCTGAAATCGGACACCGTTTGGTCACTCATCTGTAGGACCAAAGATCTCTAGAATAGAATCAAGCATAAGTTCATGTGCTCTCATATTCAAGTGATCCAGTTAGCCTAGTGGTTAAGTCTCATGGTTGTGAAGAAGGAGGTCTTTGGGTTCAATCCCCATGGGGAGCATGGCGAGAGAGTTTTTCCCAAGAAGCTCTAGAGCCTTCTAACTCAAGCTAATGTGAGTTAACTTGAGTCTTGAGAGAATTCACTCAAGTGGCAAGTACAACCACCACTAGTAGACTCTAGTGTAAGGTACTTAAGCAGTGGATGAGATCACTCTAGCCACTAGTGGACTCTAGTGGAAGGTATCAAAGGAGTGGAGGAGATTGCACATGCACTTGTGGACTTTAGTTACATTTGTGGTCCTTGTTGATTCAAGCAGCTATATATAGAGGCATATGGCTAGGAGGTGAGTACAGATTCATTCGTGAGCTGGTATTGTGGAAACTCTGTTGCACTTTCACTCACACACTTTTGCCTTCACTTGCTCATGGTCTTCATATGAGTCCTCACGTCTCCGTGGATTGAAAAGTAAAGGAGGTGGTGCTTATGCTTGAGCTACAGTCGGTATTAGGTGATCCCATGCCCGAAGATCTAGCCATGTGGATAAACGCATATCAATCTAGGATCAAAGCAGAACCAAGTGCGAAACAACATGAAAGGAGCTATCCAGGAGGGTCTTTGGAAAGAGAAAGTCCAGAAATCTATAAAATATTGATAGAACTAGCTCAAAACACACAAGAGAAACCTATACAAGACCTTCCAAAAATACGAATACCTGATAGAGAGTTTCAGATTTTGTTCCCATCAAAGGTCTTAACATTTCCATCTTTGATCACTGAGTGCTTGGTGTCATCACCTATTTGTACTTGATGTTTACCTTTTGGTTCCTTAAGGTCAGAGAGAAGAGCTACATTGCCTGCCACATGATTTGAGCATCTTGAGTGAATGTAGAAGAGATGGTCATCATTTATACCTAGTTTTGAAGTCATGTTCATAATCAGAAGAGAATCTTCTTGCTCCTCTATGTAGTTGTTGTAATCCTTCCTAGATTTGTATCCTCCTTGGTAGTGGCTATTGTAATTGTTTTTGTAGTTGTTGTTGTATCCTTGATGGTTATTGAATCTGCCTCTTGATTGTGTGTATCCACCTCTTTGATAACCTCTACCTCTCTGGTTCTTGAATTTCTTGAAACACTCATCTGTAGTATGATTTATTAAACCCCAAATGCTGCATGGTGAGGCGTTATAAGGTCTCCCCCTACCTTGCTTACCTCCTCTACCCCTTCCTCTTGATGATCTCCCTCTCCCTGGATAGTTGGCTTGGGAGGTAGTTCCTTCATCTTCTACCTTCTTGTTCTTGCCTTTCTCTTTAGACTTATTCTTATCAATGTATAGGATAGAAGAGCTATTACCTCTTGATGAGTCTCCATTCTTGTTGAGATTGATCAAACCTTGACTTCAACTCTTCATCAAAACATCAATTGTTGATTGTCCTATACCAACAGCTCCCCCTCAATCATCAATTGAGGTTTTCTCTATCTTCTTTATGCCTGCCATGTCTTTGAATCTCTATAGCTTTGGTCCATCCAAGATTTTGGTAAGCATATCAGCTATCTGATCTTTTGGTGAAGTATGTATGACTTCAATTCTCTTTATCCATCACCTTCTCTCTCAAAAAGTGATACTGAATCTCAATGTGTTTAGTCCTTGCATGAAACACAAGATTAGCAGCTAAATACAATGAACTCATGTTATCTGCATAAATGATAGGTGTACTCTGTATGGTGTCAAAACTCTTCATGAGAGTCTTAAGCCATATCACTTCCTTTGCAGCTTCAACCATACCTTTGTACTCAGCTTCTGTAGATGATAAAGCAACTGTGTGTTGCTTCTTTGAACACCAAGAGATTAACTTATCTCCCACATAACACAAGTATCCATATGTTGATCTTCTAACATCAGGATTACCTGCCCAATCTGCATCACTATATATTTTGATGTTTGTATCTGATGTAAAACCATAATACAAACCCTCTTTGAGTGTACCCTTAATGTACCTCAACACTCTTTGACCTGCAATCCAATGTTCTTTCCTAGGACAATGCATGAATTGAGACAAAACTCCAACTGCATATGATAAGTCAGGCCTAGTTAATGTAGCATAGATAAGAATACCAACCAAACTCTGATATAGCTTCATATCCTTGAATTCTTCTCCACCATATCTACTCAATTTGTGATTCACCTCCATTGGAGTAGATGCTACCCTGCAATCATCCATTTTAAACTTGATTAACAAGTTTCTCAAATACCTTTCTTGAGTCACATACACTCCATGTTGAGTGTATGAAATCTCCATGCCCAAGAAATATGACAAGTCTCCCAAGTCACTGATTTTGAACTCTTTCTCCATTTGCTTCTTTAGGCTTTGAATGCCTTTCTCATCTGTACCTGTAAGAATTATACCATCAACATATATGCACATGTAAATGAACCCATCATCACTTGCTTTAACAAGCAAGCTACTATCTACCTTAGATTCTTGAAATCCAAGTTCTTTCAAGAACTTCACAAGTCTGTAATTCCATGTCCTTGGGGCCTGCTTCAAACCATACAAAGCTCTCTTGAGCTTACATACATGATCTGGATACCTTCCATCACTGAATCCTTGAGGTTGCTCCATGAAAACATCATCTAAAATGTAACCATTTAAAAAAGCATTCTTCACATCTAATTGACATAATTTCCAACCTTTACATGCAACAATGGCTATGAGTGTCTTGATGGTTGTCATCTTAGCCACATGACTATAGGTCTCATCATAATCAATACCATATGTTTGAGCAAACCCTTTCACAACAAGTCTAGCTTTATACCTAGACCCACTTCCATCTGCAAACCTCTTAGTCTTGTAGACCCATTTGCATCCAATGATCTTCTGACTATTTGGTTTAGGAACCAAATCCCATGTCTAATTCTCCAATAATGCATCATATTCTTCCTGCATAGCTTTCTCCCAATTTTTCTTACCTTTTGCCTCTTCATATGTGGAAGGATCTTCGTCTACCTTTATCATGTAAGCATAATCTTTGGTGGCAAAAAAAGAAGTGTCATAGCTATACCTTGTAGGTTGCCACTTGTGTCTTGATGACCTTCTGAGTTCTCCACTCCTTGAGGTTTCTGGTTCTTCACACTCAGGATCAAATCTTGGCATTTCTTCAACTTCAACCTGCACTTCATTATTCTCCTCTTCATCAAATATGTGAACCTTTGATTTACCTTTCTTTTGACTCACAACTTCTTCATCACCTGCATTAATATTGATTGTACCTGCATACCAAGTACCTTGCTCATCAAATGTAACATCTTTTGATACAAGAAATTGTTTTGTGGATGGACTCCACAACCTATATCCCATCTGCTTATCATCATAACCAATGAATACATACTTTTCAGCTTTAGGTTCTAACTTGTGTCTTAATTGTGATGGCACATATGCATATGCCAAACATCCAAATACTTTGCAATGATCCAAGGTAGGTCTCTTACCCCACCATGCCTCATATGGTGTTATACCCTGCAAGGCTTTACATGGTAGCCTATTGACCAAATAAGTAGCTGTATTTACAGCCTCAGTCCACAAATAATTTGGGCAATTTTTCTCCTTCATCATTGATCTTGCAAACTCAACAAGAGTTCTATTTCTTCTCTCTGCTACACCATTTTGGTGAGGAGAGTACCTTCAAGTGATTTCCCTATTTATACCTACATTCCACAAGTAATCACTGGACTCATTAGAAAAATACTCTCCCCCTCCATCTGAACTTAGTCTCTTCAATTTATGGCTTGTAATTCTTTCTGCATATACATGATAATGTTTGAATGTATTGAATACATCTGACTTATCTTTGATCACATAGATAGTGATCCATCTGGTAGCATCATCAACATAAATCACATAGTACCTTGAACCATTTATATTGAAATCCTTTGATGGTCCCCACACATCTGTGTGTACCAACTCAAGCTTCTCACAATACATAAAACCATGCTTGGAATAAGATTGCTTATGAGACTTACCTAATTGACATGCCTGACATCTCTATGTCATATGTTGACCTACAACATTAGACAATCCAAGCACTGAACCATTGTTAATCATATCTTTGATACCTTTTTCATTGAAGTGTCCAAGCCTCTTGTGCCAAAGATCTAACTCAGAGATCTTATGTCCTCCATAAGTGAACAAGGCATGACCAACATTACCTTGAATCTTCAATGTGAACAACCTTCCTTCTTTCTTCCCTGAAACAATTTGTTTATACCCATTGCTAGGGTCTTCCACAAACACTCCTTCATTAGTGAATCTAACTTCATAACCTTTTTCAACAATTTGTCCTACACTTATCAGATTCTTAGGAATTGTAGGAACATACAAGACCTTACTCAAGAGAGTACTTCCATCCTTGGCCTTCACTGATCCAATTGACTTCACATTGTGCTTTGTATTGTTACCTGTTTGAACAACATGATTAGATACCTTATTTTCCAAATCAGTCATCAATGCTATGTTACCACTCAAGTGATTGCTACACCCTGAGTCAATGTAGAAGAATCTTTGGTCTTCACTTTGCCTTTCACAAGGTGCATTCATTATCAATGTTGAATCCTCCTTTTGATCTGAAGCATAATTGTAGTAGGTATTATTGTGTTGTTGACTTTGGAATCCTCTACCTGCATTTCTTCCAAAGTAACCCCTACTACCTCTTCCTCTGAAATTACCTCTTTGATTTTTGCCAACTCTTCCTCTTGAATTAAAATTCTGATTATATCCACCATTACTCTGATTATTATGCCAACAATCATTAGCTAAGTGATTTGTCTTACCAAAAATCCAGCAAGCCTTGACTCCATCTTTATTATTCCTGCCTCTTCCTCTTCCTTTGCCACCTCCTCTTCCTCTTAGGAAGTTGGCTTGACTAGTTGTGCCTTCATCTTCATTTGCTTGTTGCTTACCTTTGCTATTTTTCTTCTTATCCTTTGAGTACATTGCATGACCTGTACTCTTGTCACCTTCACCTTTGACATTCTGCTCAAAGGTTAACATATGTCGTACCAACTGATTTAAGTCAAGAGTAAAATGATCAAGTGATAATTCAGTAGACAAAATGAATGGCTTCCATTTGTCATCACCTCTCAAACCTGTGAGGATTTGCCTTACCAATTTATCCTCCTCAATGTCTTCATCAACAGCTCCTAAAGCATCTGCTATATCCTTCATTCTGGGTACTTAATCTGAGATGGATTGAGAGGCCTTCTTCTTGAATGTGGTAAATTCTGCCCACAAGGATGCCTTCCTAGACTTTGTGGTATTTTGCAAATGCTCCTCCAAAGCATTCCATATATCACTTGCACTTTCAAGACCTCTAATGTGAGGTACCAAGTAATCATTGACTGCCATATAGATAATGCTCCTAGCTTGAGCATCTCTCTTCATCCAATTCTTCAAATCTGATAATTCCTCCCTAGTTGGAACACTAGGATCTCTGAATTGAGGCTTTTCTTCTTCACCTGTAATATAACCTATCAAGTCTTTGCTCATTAGATGAGCTTCCATCCTCATTGACCATGATGGATAGTTCTCTCTATCCAATTTCTCTATCTAAAGAGAATCCCCCATCCTTTCTTCACCTGTATATTGAATTCTTCAATCTTTATAAGTAATAGATGTACCTTTACTTTGAATAATACTCTTTTGATGAATAGAGAAGGATCTGAGTTGCTAGGTTTGAACCCTTGATCTTGAAGTTATGTAAACAAACTACAATTCCAAGCTCTGGGAGCTTGTTTCAATCCATACAATGCTTTCTTAAGTCTACAAACATAAGATGTATGATTAGGGTTTTCAAAACTTGGTGATTGTGATATGTATACTTCTTCACTTATCCAACCATTTAAAAATGTATTTTTTGTTGGTGCAAATATACAAGCCTTCACATTTCGCTTAGCATGAAAGACTATATGTGGAAGCATTTGATGGATCATGTGAACCTTAGCTTGTAACATTTGATCATTTACCATTGTAAAAGGTTTCTACCTTGGAAGAATCTTGTAAAACCATACATCTCATGGAGATAGGAGAAATATGAGTTATGAATGTCATTTGATGGAATAGCTCCTAAATTATAGGATTCACTTTTAGTTGAAGCCAAGTTTGAAATTCAAATTCAAACTTAGATGAAAACACTTATAAAAAGTATTGTAAAAAGCTCGTGGCTATGTGGCCTCATTGAGAGCTCCTTCTTTGATCATTTGTAGGACTTGAGTAGCTTAAACCATAGATTACTCATTCCACCATCATTGAGCATCATTACAATGCCAATGATTTTGTATGATCATGTGTTATAATACATATAGTTCATTGATCATCTCTGTGTACTCCTCTGCTATGACTACTCAGAATAGTGAACTTTCTCTATTCATATCGTAGTGATTTCACAACCATTTTTCTTGAGGTGGTACTGCTAAAACTCTATTTCTGACTTCCTTCTTCCTCACATTAGGAATTGTAAAGCTTCCCAAGAGACTTGGGATACTCTATCTTCATACTTTTCCTCCAATATAGGAGCTAGGAGAAACCAATTGTGGATTGAGTTTACTACTCAAAGGAAGCAACGTAAGAAAAATGTTTGAGAGTATGTGACCAATGCAAAGGATGTGGCTGATCAATTGGCAAGCATACGAGGGGAGATTGAAGGGGAGTAAATAGCGAGGCAAATAATCAATGGCATCAAGGCAGATGATAAGTGGGAATCTTTCACAACTGCAATGGATCTTTATATGGATATAGAAATTCTTGATTTTAATAGTCTCATGGGACAACTCTTTACCCATGAAGCGAAGCTCAACAAAAATGGAGAACCACCAAGAGGTAACAATTCTTCTGCCCTCTATATAGATAAAGGAAAGTCTAAGGATAAAGGAAAGAGTAAGAAAGTTGAAGATGAAGGTACTACTTCTCAAGCTAACTACGCAGGAAGAGGTAGGAATTCAAGAGGAACGGGAAGAAGAGGTAAGCAAGGTAGGGGGAGACCTTTCAACTCTTCCCCATGCAATATATGTGGACTATCTAATCACACAACAGATGAGTGCTATATGAACTTCAAGAACCAGAGAGGAAGAGGATTTCAAAGAGGTGGCTACTCACAATCAAGAGGAAGATTCAACCATAATCAAGGATACAACCAGAAGAAAAGACTTCAACAACTATACAAAGGATCAAGAGGATTCTCTTATAATTGTGAACATGATTTCAAAACAAGGTATGAATTATGGGAACCTTTTCTATATTGATTGACTCAGGTTGTTCAAATCATGTAGCAGACAATGTAGCTCTCCTTTCTAATCTTGAAGAGCCCAAAGGAAAGCACCAAGTGCAGAAATGTGATGATACCAAGCATTTAGTTGTCAAGGTAGGAAATGTCAAAACTTCTGATGGGAATAGGAATCTATTGAGCATAGTTGTTTATGTACCTACTATCACAAAGAATTTGACGAGTGTTGGAGAGATAGTGGAAAAGGGTTTGCATGTTAGGAAATCAAACAAGGAAAAGCCTAAAGAGGATAAGGTCAGATGGAGAAGGTGAGTACTTCTCCAATGAGTTTGATGCATTTTTGCAGGACAGAGGTATCAAAAGGGAGATTACTACCAGATATACTCTTGAGCAAAAGGGATTAGCAGAGAGGAGGAACATATTGATTATGGAAGCAACTAGATCAATGCTTAATGAAAAGAAGTTTCCTAAATACTTGTGGGCAGAAAGTGTTTCTACAGCCACCTATCTTATTAACAGGTTACCTTCTAAATCCCTTGATGGGATGACCCCCTATGAGGCATGGAATGGTAGGAGACCATCACATGAACATTGCAGAATATTTGGTTCTGTATCTTATGTGCATGTTCCATTTTGAATCAGAGGTAAGTTAGACCCTAAGGTAGAGAAATTCATCTTCATAGGGTATGATATAAATAAAAGAATATATAGTTTTTATACTCCATCCAACAAAGGATTTATGGTCAGTAGAGATGTTGTGTTTGAGGAGAATGATTCTTGGTTTGAAAGTGAATGCAGGAAGGTCAAATTACCATTTGACTTGGAAGAAGAATTTCCAAGCCTCATCAAGGAGAAGCCAAGCACAATTGAAGAAATCAAATCAGATGAAGAGGACATAAATATATATAAAGTTAGGCTTGTGGCTAAGGGTTTTGCACAAACCCAAGGAGTAGATTATGAAGAAAATTTTTCACTTGTGGTTAAGATGCCAACCATTAGAGTATTGGTAAGTGTAGCTATATCTAGAAATTGAAATATGTTTTAAGAGGAGGTTTATGTGGCTCAACCTCCTAGTTACAAAGATCCAAACAAGGTAAATCATGCATGCAAATTGAACAAAGCTCTTTATGGTTTGAACCAGGCACCTAGGGCATGGAATCATAGGTTAACAACCTATCTTCAAGACCAAGGATTCATGATGAGCAAGGCAAATTCTTCTCTATTTATCAAGATGAGTAATTAAGAAATGATATATTTATGTGTATATGTGGATGATATCGTTCTTACATGTAGTGATGCCAATGGCATCAAACAAATCAAAAACCAAATGATGCAAGAGTCCAAGATCAGTGACCTAGGAATTCTGAAATATTTTCTTGGACTTGAAGTATACACTAACTCTAGAATCTACATCACTCAAAGGAAATATGTGCAAGACATGTTGAAGAAGTTCCACTTGGAGAATGCAAAATTATCTAGCACTCCTATGGTAAATCATAAATTAAGTGCTCATAAAGGTGATTTTCTTGAAGACATTGCAGGTTATCAAAGCATAGTTGGAAGTCTAAACTGTGCAACTTTAACAAGGATTGACATATGTTATGGAGTAAGTGTTCTAAGCCAGTTCATGCATAAACCTAGAGCACCTCATCTGGAAGTTGCTAAAAGAATTTTGAAGAATCTCAAGGTACTCAAAATCAAGGCCTTTACTTTCCATACGCTTCAGATTTGTATATAAAATTGTACTCAAATGCAGATTGGGCATGATGTAAGGATGATAGAAGAAGTACTTCTGGATATTTATCTTTTGCAAGTGATAAGCCCATCTCATGGTCTTCTAAAAAGCAACCAACTGTTGCTCTATCTTCAACAGAGGCTAAATATAGGGGATTAGCAAATGCTACACAAGACACTGTTTGGATTAGATTGCTCTTCTCAGATTTGGGACTTCACACTCATTCACCTATGATCTTTGGTGATAATACTAGTTCTTTGCATCTTGCAGCCAATCCCATTTATCATGCAAGAACCAAGCATATAAAAGTGCACTATCACTATGTTAGAGAGAAACTCTTGAGCAAAGAGATTCAATTAGCATATGCATCTACAAATATGCAATGTGCTGATTTGTTAACCAAAGCACTTGATGGTACTAAGCTTTGCAGGTTTAAAACCACGATTGCATTAGAGGACATTCAAGAAGATTGAAGAAGCAATACAAACCAAGATGTTTGGCTTGACGGGGATCTGTTGGTGCAAATATACAAGCCTTCACATTTGGCCTAGCATGGAAGACTCTATGTGGAAGCATTTGATGGATCATGTGAACCTTAGCTTCTAACATTTGATTATTTACCATTGTAAAAGGTTTCTACCTTGAGAGAATCTTGTAAAACCATATATCTCATGGAGTTAGGAGAAGTGTGTGTTAGGAATCTCATTTGATGGAATAACTCCTAAATTAGAGGAGTCACATTTACTTGAAGCCAAGTTTGAAATTCAAATTCAAACTTAGATGAAAACACTTATAAAAAGGCTTGTAGAAAACTCACAACTATGTGGCCTCATTGAGAGCTCCTCCTTTGATAATTTGTAGGACTTGAGTAGATTAAACCATAGCTTACGCATTCCAACATCATTGAGCATCATTAAAATGCCAATGCTCTTGTATAATCATGTGTTATAATACATATAGCTCATTGATCATCTCTATATACTCCTTTGCTATGGCCACTGAGAACAATGAACTTTCTTTGGTCATCTCTCACAGAATTTTCAACCATTATGCATGATCTATAGCTTGTTGGATCCACACTGAAGTCTACTTTATATTATCAAAGTTTCAAAGTATTCGGTTCAGCCATCTGGGAGAAATCATTATCAAAGTGCTCACTAGTCATCTACTGTTCAGTCCCTAAAAAGTCGGGGGTAAGCTTTGGATTGCTAAATTTATTTCTTAGAGCATAGTTCATCATTTTAGATTTTAGCTACATAAGCTAATTAAATTCCCTCAAAAGTAATTTCATCAATTCTTACTATAGTGTGAGCATTGAGCAAAAGAACTAGCAGGTGTATAGACCAAAATAACAAGTTTTGTGTCACTAGCTATCCATGGAGTAGTCTATTGTAATTCAATTGTTTCAAGCATCAACTCCAAAGTACATAGGTACTTTCTTGGTGTCATTTGCAAGCTAAAAGGGCCTACTATCAAACTCAAAAGTGTATTAGGGTAGGTTCAAAGTAGGTTTTAGCACTACCACCTCACTTCCTTGAGGTATCCATTCATCTCTTCCAACATTTTTTACATCAAGTTGGAGGAGTCTCCAATTTCTTGCAATAGCTACACTTATCAATGTTCTGATTGTAGTCATCTTTGCAATTGGTACCAAATCCAAGAGATCTTTATGCATATATCCTTTCTTCATGAATGGTAACCTATGACACTTTCCAAATTGACATGCACTACACTTATAAATCATGTGTTGTTTTGACAAGTTGGGGAGTCCAAGTACATTTTGGTCCATGCAAATTTGCTTTAATGATCTTTCACCAATATGTGCTAACCTTTTGTGCCACCTTCCAATTCTATGAGTGTGTGACTACCATAATTAAAGAGAGCAATGCTCGTAGTGTCTTGTAATTCAAATGTGAACAATCTACCTATCCATTCACCCTTTGCAATTCTCCTAAATCCTTGACTTGGATCTTCAACAAATGCTCCTGCTTTTGTGAACCTAACCTGTAGGCCTTTCTCCAAAATCTATCCTACACTCATCAAATTCTTTGTGATGGTAGGGACATAGAGTACCTTGCTAAGTAGGTTGATGTTTCCATCAGGTGCTTTTACATTTCCTATCTTTTCCAAAAAATGCCTTGTATCATCACCTCTCTGCACTTCATGCTTGTTCCTTGGATCTTCTAAATATGATAGGAGGGCCACATTTCCTGCCACATGATTGGAACAATCTAAATCTATGTAGAAAAAACTCTCATTAGATTTACCTTGTGGCATGGCCATATTCAGGATTAGCAATGAGTCCTCTTGATTTGAGTCTTCTATGTAGTTATTGAAGTCTCTTCTTCCCCTATTGCCTCCTTGATAGTTTGAATGGTTGTAGTTGTTGTGGTAGCCATTGAAGTTTTTTTTCCTTCCTCTAGAGTAGCCATAACATCTCGATTGTATCCTCTACCTCTTTGATTCCTGGAATTCCTAAACAAATTTTTGGTTGTATGATTAGGTAATCCACAAATAGAGCATGAATTAGAGACTTGGGATCTCCCACTACCTTGCCTTCCTCCTCTTTCTCTACCTCTACCATGTCTTCCTCTTCCTACATAGTTAGCTTGATGTGTACCTCCTTCATCATCCACTTTCTTTCCTCTTCCTTTATTGTCTTTGGACTTGCTTTTATCAGTATACAAGGCAGAAGATTGACTAGATTTGGAGCCTTCTCCATTCTTGATAAGCTTGGCCTCTTGAGTAAGTAGTTGTCCTATGAGTGTATTGAAATCTAGTACATGCATATCCATGTATAGATCTAGAGCTATGGTGAATGCTTCCCACTTGTCATCTGCCTTCCAGCCATTGATGGCCTGCCTTACAATTCGCTCTTCTTGTATTACCTCTCCAATGCTTCCCAACTGATCTGCTATGTCCATGAGCTTTGTGACAAAATCAGTCACATTTTTTTTGGGAGCTTTCTTGAGAGTTGTAAAGTCTAGCCATAATTGTTGCTTCCTAGCCTTTGTACTTGAAGAGGAGAAGGCTTCAAGTGCATTCCACACTTCGTGAGATGTTTTACAACTTCTAATGTGAGGCAACAAAAAATATGACATAGAGTTGAGGAGATAAGACCTTGCAAGTGCATCCTTCGAGCACCATGTGCTCAATCTTTCTTGCTCTTCTTGTGTAGGTTGACCTTTGTTCTTGAAACTTGGCATGACTTCATCTCTAGCTATATAACCATATAAATTCCTGCCTTGAAGATAATCTTCCATCCTTAATGACCAAGCTGAACAGTTACCTCTATCCAATTTTTCAATTGATGAACAACATCCATCTTCCATGTTGTCCAACCTTGCTCTGATACCACTATGAAGAGATGGATCTGTACTTAGAGAAGATGAAGTGCTGTAAAAACTTTGCACTACACCAGCCAAATAAAACCCAAGGACATGAAGTGGACCCTTTTAGCTTTCGAATGGATGTCTTAGAAATGCTATGTACCTTGGAAGATCACTCTCAAAGGATTGAATCAAAAAAGTCTATTTTGACCAATAGTCAGCATGAAGAGACCTTCTATTTTGGTCAAGAGTGCTTCAGTATTTCACTCAGTGCTCATTCCCTGATTACAATTGACTAGAAAGCTTTTAGAGGAATCTAACTAGGAAGTAATGCAGCCTATTAGGAGTTATTTCATAAAAAATAAGTAACAATACCAAGAGAAATAAGTTTAGCAAGTTAGGTATGTGATCCCGACTTTTCAAGAGCTAGAAGATGTAGAGATATAGGTAACTTCAAATGAACATATCTCTCAGTTGTGAAGTCCCAATGCAAAACAATTTTGGGAATATGTAGTAGACTTAAGGGGCTAACTTTATCAAGTTAAATTATTGAAAATGATGCACCACACTAAGAGAAACCATCTCTAAAATGTGGTTGAAAACTGAGAAGTGTGGCAGTGAATAGTACACTCACTAGGCATGAAGCTATGGACACAAGTGATCATGAAAATAAATGTATATTGATTGTAAAGTACAATGTACTTACTGGTAGATATGTGTGCCTTGCGACCACACTCGGATATGGCATGAAGACTTGCTAATGGAGGTACAAAAACTACGACTAAATTGTTTTCATTTAGCATTGTATTCATCATGCCCAAATTTGTAAGGCTCCCATATGAGGAAAAGCCATGATACACATCATTAGATCATTGCATTCCTATTCTAGAAACTAGATGGGCTAGTCAGGTCATTATGGATGATGATGGTTACATTTTGGATGATCGGTTATTGAATGCAACATAATTGCATCACACATACATTTCAATGAAATGTTGAGTCAAAAAGTCATCATCACTTGTTGCACATATAGAACTTTGGTTCATAGTATATTGTAACTATGCAACACTAGGTTTCATATAGAACTTCGGTTCAGATTATGTTGTAACTATGCAACATTAGGTTTCATATAGCATACACTATTGGTGTGTTGAATATATTCTCAAATAGACCTCTGTATGTACATGTGTGTGTATGTGTATGTGTGTCTATGTTTGTCTATATGTGTGTAGCTTTTGTGTGTGTATATATGCATGTGAGTATATGTGTGTCCATATGTGTATGTATGTGCATGTATATATATAAAGAGAAAGAGTATGTGCATAACTTACCAAGATGCAAGAGAGAGAGATTTGTGTGTAAATATATATAGAGAGAGATGTGTGTTTATATATAAAGAGAGATAGATTTGAGATGTGTGTGTGTGTGCACAAGAGGATCACAATGCAAGTGGACAGGCACAATGTACACATACAAACTAAACAATAATAGTATGTAGTTCAAAAAGAGCAGAGTGTCAACTTTTTCTCTCCAGTTATTAAAACCTGCCATCAATATAAGCATCCGGAATCCTAGGAATTCACCAACATGTATATCGACACTTATACTAACGCATACACCGATGATGATAGTAATGGCTATAACTTCTGGCATTTATACCGGCGACTAGCTTTCAATAGTTATACCAATGGCCAAGTGACCATTGGTATTACTAACATGGTCTTTCTAGATGTTTCCAATAGTCATACTGATGTCGAGGTATCACCGTCAGTATGGGTCGTGTCGGTATGCCCCTCATATGTTGTAGTGACCATGAAATGCCCACCTCTTCATCTTTCTTGATTTGCGAATCAAAACACAAACTACATTGAGTTCCTCTATTCACACACACACACACGCACACACACACACACACACACACACACACATATATATATATATATATATATATATATATATATATATATATATATATATATATATATATATATATATATATATATATATATATATATATATATATATATATAACTGGAGTGCCTTGAAATGCCCACCTCTTCATCTTTCTTGATTTTCTTGTCAAAACACAAACCACATTGAATTCCTCTATTTGCCAAGCATAAGCTGGGAAATGCCATCCCTTTACATATGTAACAAGTCATTACCATGTTCCCAATACATCAAATAAAATCCAATATTTAAATAGATGGTAACAAAAAAAATTCAAAATTGAAGTGCAACAATATAATGTGCATAGAATAGCAAAGAACCTAGTATTCCATGCTTACATGAGGCAAATAAATACCCAATATGTTTAGGTTTATGAGCTTCTCATTGATGGAGTAGTAGAGATTAAGTACCAGTGAACATTGTAAAGCTATCTGAATACTTTCAGAAAGAGAAAGGTTGACTCATCTAAAATTACCATCTCATTATGAATTATCATGCTATTGATCTTGTCCAAATTTGTAAAGCATCTACATAAGGAGAATCCATGATCGAGAATAGTAGATCTAAGTTGCATTTATTTGCTATAATAGTATTTTTTTTAACGAAATTATAAAAAAAATCACCATTTTTAAATCTCTTGGAATATAAATTCTCTTCCTTTCATTTCTTTGATGGAAAGGAGTTTGATCAAAAGATTAAGCATTTTGACATTTGAAAGGGTTTTCATCACAAGGATTTCAATCAGATCCTCAATATTTTGATCAAATTATTAAGGATTCTGATTAAGGCATTCATTTTATTTTACCACGTTTCCACTTTATTGAGAATACACAATTTGGACCCAAATATCCGATCAAAAGACTTTTAAATCGGAAATCATTCAATCAAAAGTATTTTGATTCAAAATTCTCCAATGATGCAATGGTTGCTTGAATATGCTGATATGCCATCAAATAATTTTGTCATAGTAGGAGTTTATTGTCATGCCCATAGCTTGATGGTTCAAAGAATATTATGTAGAATATTGAATAAAGACATATTAATTTTGATATCATGAGGTTGGTTACGTTCACTATTGTAGCCCTTTCCAAATGTTTAGTGGTAGAAGGTGTGAATTCTCTTTATTTATCGCCTGTTTCACTATTATCATTTTGTGTTTTCCAAGTTTTGCATTTTTACATTGTATGTATATGTGTGTGTATTTGTATATGTGTGTATGCATGTGTATATGTATATAAAACCCTAAAACCCTTATCCTAAAACTCTAACCCTAAAATATGTATATGTGTGTTTGTATACACACACACACACACACACATATATATATATATATATATATATATATATATATATATATATATATATATATATATATATATATATATATATATATATATATATATATATATATATATATATATATATATATATATATATATATATATATATATATATATATATATATATATATATGTGTGTGTGTGTGTGTATGTATGTATGTATGTATGTATGTATCTCTCTCTCTCTCTCTCTCTCTATATATATATATATATATATATATATATATATATATATATATATATATATATATATATATATATATATATATATATATATATATATGTGTGTGTGTGTGTGTGTGTGTGTGTGTGGGTGTGTGTGTATGTAAAACCCTAAAACCCTAACCCTAAGACATGTATATGTGTGTATATGTGACTTGTGTATGTATGTGTATTTGCATGTGTGCATGTCTCTCTCTCTCTCTCTCTCTCTCTATATATATATATATATATATATATATATGTGTGTGTGTGTGTGTGTGTGTGTGTGTGTGTGTGTGCGTGTGTGTGTATGTAAATATGTGTGTATGCATGTGTGTATCTGTATGTGTATTTGACTAAGTACATATATTAATATTTATCTTAAAACCCTATATTTTTGTATATTATTTATATATATTGATATTTATCTAAAAACCTTAATGTTTTATACATTTAACTATATATACCAATATTTATTCCACAACTCTAGTTTTTAAGGTTTTAAGTACATTTATTATTACTAATATAAATTACTAATGTTTTATGTATTTAATAATATATACTACCATTAATCTTAGAACCTTACGTTTTTATACATTAATTTATATGAACTAATATTTATTCTTAAACTATAGTTTTTTACATAATTCATTATATATACTAATATTTATCGTAAAACCCTAGTTTTTGTATATTTAATTGTATATACTAGAATTAATTCTAAAATGTTAGTTTTTTATATGTTTGATTATATATACTAATATTAATAACTAAATCTTAGTTCTTTATATATTCAATTATATATACTAATATAAACCCTAGAACCCTAATTATTTACATACTTAAGGCTATTAATTATTACTTATTCTAACCCTATGTTTTAATATATTTAATTATATACACTAAAACCCTAGTTTTTTATATATTTGATTAGATGTACTAATATTAATCCTCAAACCTTTTTTGTATATATTAATTTTTATCCTTATTTTGTTATATCTTTTATTATATATAGTAATATTGAACTTGAAACCATATTTTTTTTATACATTTACTTATCTATACTAATATTTATTTTAAAACCCTAGTTTTTAAGGTTTTAAGCATATTTACTATTATAAATCTTAGAATTCTTGTTCTAATATATGTAATTAAATACACTAATATTTATCTTAGTACCTTATTTTTTATACATTGGAATATATATATTAATACTAATCTTAAAATCCAATCTCCTATACATTATATATATATATATATATATATATATATATATATATATATATATATATATATATATATATATATATATATATATATATATATATATATATATATATATACATACATGCACACACACGCAGATATATATCTTTTCTCTAGATTCTTTTCTTTATCTAAATCTTTTGGATAGCTTACGTTGGGGTTTCAAAGAATCTCTTTACTACTTAAGTCTTAGTATGTTCAATGCTTTTCGAATTTCTCTTGAAATCCATTTAAGGATAGCGAAACACAAGTTTCACCTTTCACATAATTAATTTCCTTTATCATGATTGTAGATTCCATACTTGGAATTCAAACTTCTATATTTCATTCTTACTTCCCTTTATATAAGTATACCCATTGGCATGCTTTATTTATCCTTGTGGTTTCAACCATCTTTCCTGACTTGATGGAATCCTAATACTAACTTTAGCATCACATTAAGTTGCTTTATGAAAAGCTCCTGGTCTCTTTTTGTAATGTACAATATGTTCTTTTCATCTACATCCATGATTCTATACTTCATGGAATTATTTGTACCAATTTTCACATGTTTTGGTACTTTGTTCCCCATTTGAAATGTTTTCATCCTCAACATATAACTTCATACAAAAATACAAAGTCATTTCTATGACTCATGCATCTACTTGTATGCTTGTGTAATCCTTTTTCTACCCAAGAAAATGTACTAGAAAAGAATCCTTTTTTTTTTCTTTAACCAAACATCTTATATAGGTATCTTTGTGGCCACCTATCCTAACATATTTATGAACGTTTTCATAATTTTTGGGATGCTCATGGATTTTCATTGAATACAAATTCATGTGTATTTGTGTTAGTAGAGTTGTATTTAGCTTCAAGGCTAACCAAAGCATGACACAATGACTTTTAGGAATTTTGAATGTATGTCTTTCCATTTTATATTTATACCTAGCTTACCAATTATACTAGCTTTCATTTTGTGATACTAATCTCATAACCGAATGAAACCTAAAAATATTCTCCCAAGAGGGAATATGTTTTGAGAGTGTGACGATGTCTTTAAGTACCTTAACCCATTTTTGTTGGTGAAAGTAAACTCAATTGAACTTCTTTCAAGTTCAAATGTGCATATTTAACTTCCATCATTATCTAGGATGGACTCAAGTGAGAAACTTTATTTCAAAGTATCCATGAAACTCATTGTACTTGGGATATCTCATCAGGAGTTTCTTCCAAACATTTTCAATTAATTATCTCTAAGTATCTCTTATACTAAGAGTTGTGGAATCGTAGGTTCTTTGAATTAATGTTTGCACTACTTTGTGAGCAAGGGACCTTGAAAGCTTTTTAGAAAAATCATCTAGGTCACTAGATGTATTTGCGTGACATGTACTAAAAACATCTCATTTAAAAGCTTGCTTTCGAGCCATACTTAAGTATATCTATCATACTTAGAGTTACATTAGAGATGCTAGGTTCTCTATACTAGTGTATACATGACATTGGGCCCATCTCAAAATGCTTTGGATCGAGAAATTCTCAAAATGCTAACTATTTATGTATCCATTACTTTGGGCTGACATCATAATGAAATGTTCTATCCAAAAAATATATCAAATGAATAATCTAAGTTGTTGAAGACATTAGATATATTTTGGGTCATTCCACACGTGGTATTCATTTCTTCCTTACCATTGACATGAGAAGAAAATGATCTTAAATCCTCTTATGCTTATCTCCTTGTTAAGCCACACATATGTAACGTGTACTTTAAGTAAAGTATTTAATATCTTAGTATCATTTGGAAAGGAAGTGTCAAGTACTTGTATCACAAAATGTAGTTAGTATAATTGTATAAATACATTAGCTTTGATTCTTTCCAAATATCTTTGAACAAATTGCATATCTCCACAATTACCATCCAATCTCATTGATATAAATGCATGTGCTCAAATGCATGCATATGCATGTCATGAATGATTCTAGCAATCCTTAACTTCATTCATGCTTAGGATTCATGCATTCCTTCGTCTTGTGCTAGCTTTCTGTTCACAAACATATCTTCCATTTCAATCATCCTTATGCTTATGCACATGCTTTTATGCCTTTAGATCGTTCCTAATGAAGACGAAACTTGATATGTGCACAAAGGAAAGCTTTAAGACTTACATGTGTGCATCAAATCCATCGTTCTTCAAGAGAGGATGCACATATATTTTTTCTTTTTGTTGCATGAGTGCATGGAAGTATTTGACATGATTACCTTTGTTTTCAAAAGTCATATGCTTGCCTATTTGATACTAGCCTTCATTAGCTTCTACTATAATTTCATGTCATTAGAAATTCATTTTATATGAGTATATGCAAAGTGGATGAAATCTACGACAAAAAAATCTTGAAATCATACATAACTTTTGAAAAAGTGCTTATCTATATTTCAAGCTTCATCGTTCCATTGATGGTTAATAAGATCCGTCCTTCATCTTCATGGTAAAATATCGCTTCATAATGCTCGATGTTGATGAAAAGAGAGATATAGAGAATGCTCTCCTTGTTGGCTCCATGCTTCCTTCTTGTGTATGTACCACCTCTATCCGTCATACCTTATCCAATCACTTCTTGATCTTCGATTCGGATGAAAAGAGAAGCTTGACTTCTTCTTCACATGAGGAATGAGAGGATAAATCCCTTCCAAATGAAGGCCAAAAGTCTTTTAGAGTATGTAAAGGGCTAAAACTATAGAGGAAATGAGACTAAAAGGTCTCGTTTTCACTTTATATATAAAGGAGATGAGCCAAACTTGCTCCTGGGATGCCTTTCTGCAAAGGGAAAACGAAAAACTGAAAGCATAATAAGAGCACAAACATTAGGTGCACGTAGAGATATCTAGAGATTGTGTGTTTATCCCATGTATGATGTAAAACATGATGAGCAAAGGATATCAAGAAAGAGCATGAATAGAGGTTATATCAAATCTTGAAAGGGGGAGAAGAGTCTCCTTGAGGGCACGTGACTCGCTCACATCAGTCACGTGCCTAAGGTCCAACCACATGGTATCACATGATATCACATGGATAATTAACCAAATGAGCCTTCGCCTCTCACTTACGCCCCAATGTTACATAGGAAGAAGCTTCTCCAAAGTCTAAGGCCCCCAATCTTTAGCAGAAATTAATCCTTAGGTTGAAAATATTCAAATGAGACCTCAAATGATTTAAATAACTCAAGGGTTCAATGCCTATACTTGGAGATATTTTCCCAAGGGTTTCTAATAGAACTTTTCACATAGATTAACTCATTTGTAGATGGATTAGGATCAGGTTTCCTTTTTTACCTTTCTACAATCATCTCATAGACCTTTTCTTTGGTCATTATGTATAACATTCTCATCATGAGGTAGAATCTCTCTCTGTCTCTCTCTCTCTCTCTTTCTCTTTGATATCAATATATCAATATTTGATGATGTCATCATGGTTTTCTTCAAACTATGCAAGAGTAAGGGTCAAACAATGGTCGACCTCTACGTTGAACATGAATGAATTGCCTCTCAGAATGACCATCAAGATTTTGTAATAAAGTTTATGTTCAATATGGCAAGTAGAATACATGTTTCTTTTGCACACCACATTATCTTCGAAGAGTCAATTGACAAGAACCTAGACTATGTTCTTCTCATTGTGCCCATATTGCCCATTAATGCTTTAGTCAACAAGTCTGCACATTTATATTAGTTGATACATATGCCAGTTGAATATCCTTGCTCAGTAGCTTCTCTCTCCCATAATGATAGTGGACCTCTATATGCTTGGTCCTAGCATGATAAATAGGATTAGTTGCAATGTGTAATGAACTTGTATTATCTCCAAAGATCATTGGATATGTAGTGTGGAAACCTAAATTTGTATACAATAATTTGATCCATATAGCCTCTTGAGTAGCATTGGCCAATCCTCTATACTCTACCTCTGGAATAGATAAAGCAAAAGTAGGTTGCTTCCTTGATGACCATGATATTGGCTTATCACTTGCAAATGATAAGTATCCTGAGGTACTCCTCCTATCATCTTTGCATCTTGCCCAATCTGCATCTGAATAAATCTTAATGTCCAAGTCTGATGTATAAAGGAAATACAAACCATGATGTGCACTACCCTTAAGATACTTCAAGATCTTTTTGGCAGCCTCCAAGTGAGGTGCCCTAGGCTTATGCATAAATTGACTTAGCACACTTACTCCATAAGCAATGTCTATCCTTGTCAAGGTAGCATAGTTTGATCTTCCCACTATGCTTTGATAAGCTGCAACGTCCTCAAGTACATCACCTTCATGAGCACTTAATTTTAGGATTACGTCCATTGGAGTACTTGCAACTTTGGCATGGTGCAAATGAAAATTTTTTAACATGTCCTGTATATACTTTCTCTGAGTAATGTAAATTCCAGAGTTAGTATAGACTAACTCAAGTCGAAGAAAATATTTTAGTGATCCAAGGTCACTAATTTTGAACTCCTTCATCATCTGATTCTTGATTTGTTTCATGCCATTAGCATCATTACCTATAACTATGATATCATCAACATATACACATAGGTATATTACCTTTGAATTACTTCTCTTGATGAACAGAGAAGTATATGCTTTATTCATGACAAAACATTGGTCTTGAAGGTATGTAGTCAACCTATGGTTCCATGTCGTAGGTGTCTACTTCAATCCATAAAGAGCTTTGTTCAGTTTACATACATATGTTACCTTGTTTGGGTCCTCATAGCCAGGAGGTTGAGACATGTACACCTCCTCTAAAATCCAAACATTTAGAAATCCTTTTCTTTTACATCCAACTGGTACATGTTCCAATTCTTTGATGCAACCACACTTACCAATACCCTGATGGTTGGCTTTTGGCCACAGGTGAGAAGGTTTCTTCATAATCAATTCCTTGGGTTTGCGCAAAACGCTTAGCCACAAGTCTAGCTTTGTACTTGCTTATTGAACCATTAGAATTCCTTTTGATCTTATAGGTCCACCTAGAACCAATTACCTTCATAGACTTTTTCGTTGGTACTAGTTCCCAAGTATCACTCTCCTTGAGTGCTTCAATCTCCTCATCCATAGCTTCTTTCCATTCTATCGTGGCCTTTGCCTCCTCATATGATGTTGGTTCTTCAATTGACAAATCTTTTGCAAGATAAAGAGAGTGTTTAGCAACTAGGGAAGTGTCATATCCATATCTACTTGGCTTCTTGATGGAGAGTGTTAATATCCAAAAGAGCAATCTATCCTTGATGTTAGACCACCTCTATATCAAGAATAACTTTAAACTCTGAATAATTTCGGAAGACAAGCACCAAACTGTCAAGATCTTAACTAACTGTGAAGAAAATCATTTCACAGAAAAGTCTGCTGCACATTATTGATTGATTGACTAATCATTTGTGTAAAATTTCTTATGAAACTTTGTAGGATGTGTTGTCTAGCGCACCTCCTCCAAGTTAAATCACTTCAAAAGCTTAACTAGATAATGAGAAATGTTTCAAACAATCTACCTATGTCTGAAACTACCTTCTTGTAGAGTCAACTTTGACACCTGGAACTTCTAACACATGGTTCTCCCAAACTAGAACCCGTTTAAGTGAATGCTTTTAGCCATAGATGGCTTACCTTCAACTTAGATTTTGACTCCTCATTTGTGCAAAACTTTACACTATGCACTGAGAACTGACCATTTCTTTGACCATCGAAATTGCGCCTGTTTCAGAAGACACTCAATACTTTCTCACATATGAATGTTCCTATACAACATTCTCTCAGCCTGTTTGCAATTGGACTCTCAAACTTTAACCATAGATAGATTAACTATGGAATTAGATGTGTACAAATTGATCTCTGATAAAATCAAACAAAGAAGGAGAACTAGAGAAAAGATCGACGTGCAATTCTCTGAACATTCTTTTTATTCAACTCTTCATACATCTGATAGATGATACATCCACTACACATCATCTATTCATCTATATTTAATCTCTCACTTCTAATACGACCATCTACACATATCTATCTATACATATAAGTGTTGATTCATCATTACTTCAAATATATTGAAGTATTTACAAAACTAATGTACATATGTTTGAAGAACTTTGCTTCCTGAATCTTCACTTCACTTCATGAAGTTGAACTTCAATCTTTTTCTTCATATCTTCACTTCTAGACTTCATAATCACCAATTGTTGATTGTCCTGCTCCAACAACTCCCCCTCAATCATCAATTGTGATTACCTGCATCTTCTTTATTCCTGCCATATCTTTAAACCTCTACAACTTTGGTCCATCTAAACTCTTTGTCATCATATCTACAAGTTGATCTTTTGTAGGAGTATGCATAACTTCTATTTCTTTATCAACAACCTTTTCTCTCCAAAGATGATACTGAATCTCAATATGTTTAGTTCTAGCATGGAATACAAGATTTGCTGCCAAATATAAAGAACTCATATTGTCTCCACAAATGATAGGAGTACTCTAAACAATATCAAAACTCTTCATAAGAGTCTTTAACCATATTACTTCCTTCGTAGCTTCTACCATGCCTTTGTATTCTGCTTTTGTAGATGATAAAGCAACTATATGTTGCTTCTTAGAACACCATGAAATTAGCTTATCTCCCACATAACACAAATATCCATGTGTTGATCTTCTATCATCAAAATTACCTGCCCAATCTGCATCACTGTATATCTTGACTCTTGTATCTGAAGTAAATCCATAATACAAACCTTCTTTAAGTGTGCCCCTGATGTACCTAAGTACTCTTTGTCTTGCAATCCAATGTTCCTTTCTAGGACAATGCATGAATTGAGATAGAACTCCAACTGCATATGATAAGTCAGGTCTTGTTAATGTAGCATAAATCAGGCTACCCACCAAACTTTGATAAAGCTTCATATCTTTGAATCCTTCTCCTCCATATCTACTCAATCTATGATTCACTTCCATCGGAGTTGGTGCTATCCTGCAATCTCTTCCATTTTAAATTTGGTTAGCAAATTTTTCAGATACCTTTCTTGAGTTACATATACTCCATGTTGAGTATATGAAATCTCCATTCCCAAAAAGAATGACAAATTTCCCAAATCACTGATTTTGAATTCTTTCTCCATCTGCTTCTTAATCATGTGTATACCTTTGTCATCTGTTCCTATAAGTATTATGTGATCAACATAAATACAAACATAAATAAATCCGTCCTCACTTGCTTTGACTAGCAAGCTACTATCTGCCTTTGATGCTTGAAATCCAAGTTCCTTTAAGAACTTTACAAGCCTATAATTCCATGCCCTTAGGGCCTGCTTCAACCCATACAAAGCTCTCTTGAGATTACACACATAATTTGGATACACTTGATCATTGAAACCATCTGGTTGTTCCATATAAACTTCATCTGAAATATAGCCATTCAGAAAAGCATTCTTCACATCTAGTTGAGACAATTTCCAACCTTTGCAAGCAGCAATTGCTATGAGAGTCCTTATGGTTGTCATTTTTGCAAGAGGACTATAAGTTTCATCATAGTCCACACCATATGTCTGTGCATATCCCTTTACAATAAGCCTGGCTTTGTACCTAGATACACTTCCATCTACAAACCTTTTTGTTTTGTAGACCCATTTACATCCAATGATCTTCTGGCTATTTGGTTTAGGAACCAAATCCCAAGTCTCATTTTCCATCAATGCATCATATTCCTCTTGCATAGCTTTTTCCCAATTCTTCTTCCCTTTGGCTTCATCATATGTGGATGGATCTTCATCTGCTTTTAACAGGTAAGCATAAACTTTAGTAGTCAAGAATGAAGTATCATAGCTATACCTTGTAGGTTGCCATTTGTGCCTAGATGACCTTCTGCGTTCTCCACTTCTTGAAGTTTCTGGTTCATCACATTCTGGATCAAACCTTGGAACTTCTTCAACTTCAACCTGTACTTCATTGTTCTCTTCTTCATCAAATATTTGAACCTTTGATTTACCTTTCTTTTGATTCACAACTTCTTCAACATCTCCATGAACATTAAGTGTACCTGCATACCAAGTACCTTGTTCATCAAATGTAACATCCTTAGACACAAGGAATTTCTTTGTGGATGGACTCCACAACCTATAACCCATTTGCTTGTCATCATAACCAATGAATACATACTTCTCTGCATTAGGTTCCAATTTATGCCTCAATTGTGATGGCACATATGCATATGCCAAGCATCCAAATATTTTACAATGATCCAAGGTAGGTCTCTTACCCCACCAAGCTTCATATGGTGTCATACCTTGCAAAGCTTTACATGGCAACCTATTGACCAAATATGTGGCTGTGTTTACATCCTGAGCCCACAAATAATTAGGGCAATTTTTCTCCTTCATCATTGATCTTGCAAACTCAACAAGAGTTCTATTTCTTCTTTCTGCTACCCCATTTTGTTGAGGAGAGTACCTGCAAGTAACCTCTCTCTTTATACCTACATTCCACAAATAATCACTGAACTCATTAGAGAAATACCCTCCCCCTCCATCTAACTTTAACCTCTTCAATTTTTTACCTGTAATTCTTTCTGCATATGCATGATAGTGTTTAGTTGTGTTAAACACTTCTGACTTGTCTTTGATCACACAAATTGTGATCCACCTGGTAGCATCATCAACATATATGACATAATATCTTGAACCATTTATACTGAATTCCTTTGAAGGACCCCACACATCTGTACATACCAATTCAAGTCTTTCTGAATACATAAAACCATGCTTATTATATGATTGCTTATGAGCTTTACCTAACTGACATGCTTCACATCTGTATGTCATGTGTTGACCTGCAAGGCAATCCAAGCATTGAACCATTGTTAGCCATTTCTTTGATACCTCTTTCATTAAAATGTCCAAGTCTTTTATGCCAAAGATCCAATTCAGACACCTTTTGCTCTCCATATGTAAACATAGCATGTCCAATATTACCTTGTATCTTTAATGTGAAGAGCCTTTTTTCCTTCTTTCCTGTAAAAATTTGTTTATACCCTTGACTTGGGTCTTCAACATAAACTCCATCATTAGTGAACCTTAGCTCATATCCTTTTTCCATAATTTGTCCTACACTAACTAAATTCTTTGGAATCGTAGGAACATACAGAACCTTACTCAAGAGAGTACTTCCTTCTTTGGCTTTAACTGAACCAATTCACTTTACTTTGTGATTTTTATTATCACATGTTTGAACTGTGTGATTGATTGCCTTATGATCTAGATGAGTCATCAAAGCAATATTTCCACTCAGATGATTGCTACATCCTGAGTCAATATAAAATACTCTCATGTCTTCATGTGAGGCTTCACGTGTTGCATTCATAATAAGAGTTGAATCTTCTTTCTGATCTGATGCATAATTGTAGTAGGTTTTATTGTAGGATTGATTTTGGAAGTTTCCTCCTCCACTTCTTCCAAAAGAATTCCTACCACCTCTACCTCTAAAGTTTCCTCTCTGATATCTGCCACCTCTTCCTCTTTGACTAAAATTATGATTAAAGTTACCATTGCTTTGATTATTATGCCAACAATCATGAGATAGATGATTGGTCTTACCACATATCCAACAAGCTCTGACATTGTCTTTGTTATTTCTACCTCTTCCTCTACTTCTGCCACTTCCTCTTCCTCTTAGGAAGTTTGCTTGAATTGGAGTACCTTCATCTTCAACTGATTGTTGCTTTCCTTTGCTAGCTTTCTTCTTTTCTTTAGAATACATTGCATGACCTGCACTCTTATCAACATCTCCTTTGATATCATTCTCAAAAGTTAGCATATGTCCTAACAATTGATTCACATCAGGAGTGAAATGACCTAATGAAAGTTCTATAGACAAAATAAAAGGCTTCCACTTCTCATCTCCTCTTAGCCATGTAAGAATTTGTCTTACCAACTTATCTTCTTCAATATCTTCATCAACTGCACCTAAAGAATCAGCAATGTCTTTCATCCTTGTCACATAATCAGATATTGATTGTGAAGCCTTCTTCTTAAATGTAGTAAACTCTGCCCATAATGAAGCTTTCCTTCATTTGGTTGTATTTTGGAAATGCTCTTCCAAAGCATTCCATATGTCACTTGCACTTTCAAGTCCTCTGATATGAGGAAGCAAATAATCATTCACTGCCATGTAGATTATGCTCCTTGCTTGAGCATCCTTCTTCATCCAAATCTTTGTATCTGCAAGCTCTTCCCTAGTTGGAACACTAGGATCTTTAAACTCTTGCTTTTCTTCCTCTCCTGTGATGTATCCCATCAGATCTTTGCTCATAAGATGAGCTTCCATTCTCATAGACCAAGCTGGATAGTTCTCTCTATCCAACTTCTCAATTTGGAGACTATCTTCCATCCTTGCTTCACCTGTACTATGAAATCTTTAATCCTTATAAGGAATGAATGTACCTTAGCTTTGAAGTTTACTCCTTCTGATCCTTTTGATTGCCTTTGTGTGTCTTCCTTCAACTTTCCCTACACACTTTATCCTTTTGAATCTTCAAGATTTGAAATTTGTATATCTACAGCAGTCAGGGTCTTCCTTTCCTCAATTTTGATACTTCCTGCTCTAATACCACTAATGGAGAGTGTTAATCTCCAAAAGAACAAGCTATCCTTGATGTTAGATCACCTCTATATCAAGAATAACTTTAAATGCTGAACAATTTTGGAAGACAAGCACCAAACTGTCAAGATTTTAACTAAGTGTGAAGAAAGTCATTTCACAGAAAAGTCTGATGCACATTATTCACTCATTGACTAATCATTTGTGTAAACTTTCTGATGAAACCTTGTAGGATGTGTCAGCTAGAGTTTGCCCACCTCCTCCAAGTTAAATCACTTCAAAAGCTTATGTAGATTATGAGAAATGTTTCAAACAATCTACCTGTGTCTGAAACTACCTTCTTGTAGAGTCGACTTTGACACCTGCACCTTCTAACACATGGTTCTCCCAAACTAGAACTCATTTAAGTGAATGCTTTTAGCCATAGATGGCTTACACCAACTTAGATTTTGACTCCTCATTTGTGCAAAACTTTATACTGTGCACTGAGAACTGACCATTTCGTTGACCATCGAAATTGCACCTGTTTCAGAAGACACTCAATACTTTCTCACATATGAATGTTCCTATACAAAATTCTCTCAGCCTGTTTGCAATTGGACTCTCAAACTTTAACCATAGATAGATTAACTATGGAATTAGATGTGTACAAATGGATTTCTGATAAAATCAAACACAAAAGGATAATTAGAGAAAAGATGGACGCACAATTCTCTTAACATTCTTTCTATTCAACTCTTCATACATCTGATACATGATACATCCACTACACATCATCTATTCATCTATATTTCATCTCTCACTTCTAATACGACCATCTACACACACATATATATATATATATATATATATATATATATATATATATATATATATATATATATATATATATATATATATATATATATATATATATATATATATATATATATATATATATATATATATATATATATAAGTGTTGATTCGTCATTACTTCAAATATATTGAAGTATTTACAAAACTAATGTACATATGTTTGAAGAACTTTGCTTCTTGAATCTTCACTTCACTTCATGAAGTTGAACTTCAATCTTTTTCTTCATATCTTCACTTCTAGACTTCATAGTCACCAATTGTTGATTGTCCTGCTCCAACACTTCTTGCTCTGCCTTTGTGATCTTTTTATTGCTTGGTTGGAAGATTCAGGTAGATCCTCCAATTTCTTCATCTTGACTTTGCCTTTGGACTTCCAAGCCTAGAACTCTTCAAGATTGATGATGTCCTCATCATCTGAATTAATGTCTCCATTCTGAGTAGGCTCCTCCTTAGTAAGGCTTGGAAAGTCCTCTTCCAAGTCATAAGGTAGTTTTACCTTCCTGCATTCACTATCAAACCAAGAATCATTTTCATCAAAGACAACATCTCTACTGACCAGGAATCCCTTGTTTGAAGGATTGTAGAACCTATATCCTTTTTTATTTAGATCATTCTCTACACATCTCTTCCTTAGGGTCTAGCTTACCTCTTATCTAAGAAGGGATATGCACATGTGCTACACATCCAAATATCCTGCAATGGTCAAGTGAGGGTCTTCTACCGTGCCATGCTTCATATGGGGTCATCCCATCAGGAGATTTGGATGGCAACCTGTTTACAAGATAAGTGGCGGTAGATACACTCTCTCCCATAAATAATTAGGTAATTTTTTCTCATTTAACATTGACCTAGTTGTTTCAATAATTAATCTATTTCTTCTTTCTGCTACCCCATTTTGCTCAGGGGTATACCTTGTGGTAATTTTTCTCTTGATTCCTCTATCCTGTAAGAACATATCAAACTCATTTGAGAAGTACTCACCTCCTCCATTTGACCTTAGCCTTTTTAGATTTCTCCGTGTTTGATTCTCAACAAGTGCAAGATACCTTTTAAAGCAACTGAATACTTCATCTTTGTGCTTCATAAAGTACAATGCAGTCCACCTACTGTAATCATCAATGAAAGATACATAATAACTTGATCTAGAGATTGAGGGATCCTTGCTTGGTCCCCATACATGTGTATGAACAAGTTCTAGGTAATCCTCATGCATGTAGCCTTTCCTTGAGAAGGGTAACCTGTGAGACTTTCCAAACAGAAAAGCACCACATTTATAAATCATGTGTTGCTTGGATACATTAGCTATCCCAAGCACACATTGATCTCTGCATATTTTTTGCAAGGTTCTTTCACCTACATGCCCTTATCTTTTATGCCAAATTTCAAGCTTTGATAATGTTTAATCTTTATAACTATAAAGTGCAATGTTCCTTGTATCCTCAAGTTCAAAAGTGAATAGTCTACCTGTCTTTTCTCCTTTGGCAATTCTCTTGAACCCATGCTTGGGATCCTCATAAATTCTCCATATTGGTTGAATCTAACCTGCAAACCTTTTTCCACAATCTACCCAACACTCATCAAGTTTTTGTAATTGTTGGTACATATAGAACCCTACTCAACAAATTCTTATTTACATCAGAGGTCTTAACATTTCCAACTTTAATAACTGAGTGCTTGGCGTCATCACCTGTTTGTACATGATGCTTACCCTTTGGTTCCTCAAGGTCAAAGAGAAGAGCTACATTGCCTGCCACATGGTTTGAGCATCCTGAGTCGATGTAGAAGAGATGGTCATTATTTATACTTGGTTTTGAAGTCATGTTCATAATTAGAAGAGAATCTTCTTGCTCCTCTCTGTAGTTGTTGTAATCCTTCCTAGATTTGTATCCTCCTTAGTAGTTTCTATTGTAGTTGTTGTTGTTGTATTCTTGGTGGTGATTGAATCTGCCTCTTGATTGTGTATATCCACCTGTTTGATATCCTCTACCTCTCTGATTCTTGAAGTTCTTGAAACACTCATCTGCTGAGTATGATTTGAAAATCCACAAATGCATGGTGAGGATTTATAAGGTCTCCCCTACCTTGCTTACCTCCTCTGCCCCTTCCTCTTGATGATCTACCTCTCCCTGCATAGTTGGCTTGGGAGGTAGTTCCTTCATCTTCTACCTTCTTGTTCTTGCCTTTCTCTTTAGACTTATTCTTATTAGTGTATAGGGCAAAAGAGCTATTTCCTCTTGATGAATCTCCATTTTTGTTGAGCTTGGCTTCATGGGTGAATAGTTGCCCCATGAGTGTGGTAAGGTATGGAATCTGCATGTCCATGTACAAGTCTGTGGCAGTTGTGAAGGTCTCCCATCTGTTATCAGCTTTAATACCATTGATTACTTGCCTTACAATTTGCTCCTCTTCAATTTCTTCTCCTATGCTTGCCAATTGATTTTCTACATCTTTAACTTTGGTTACATACTCTGAGATAGCTTGCTTAGGTTGCTTTCTTTGACAGGTGAACTCAATCCACAATTGATTCTTCCTGGCCCTTGTGTTGGAAGAGAAATAAGAAGACAATGTTTCCCAAGTCTCTTGGGATGTCTTACAATTCCTAATATGTGGAAGAAGAAAATCAGACATTGAGTTAAGTAAGTAGGACCTTGCTAATGCATCCTTGGCACACCATGAGTTGAGTCTTTCATGTTCTTCTCTTGTAGGTTGTCCCTTGCTTCTGAATATGGGCATCTCCTCATCTCGTGAGATGTATCCATAGAGCCTCCTTCCTTGGAAGTATGTCTTCATCCTCACAGACCATGTCTAGTAGTTGTTCCTATCTAATTATCAATGAAAGAAGGAAAACCATCTCCCATTTTACCTTAGCTTTGCTCTGATACCATTGTTGGGAAAGATGGATGGACACTTCAAGTGATGAGTAGGTACAACCAGATCCTGCTTAGTACTAGCCCTTTGTGACTTCAGAGTTGATATGTGGGCCCTCATAGCTTTCAAAGGATGCATTAAAGTCTACACATATATGAAGAAGCATAGGAACATATGCTAGTGGTTAATTACCACTTTACCTCATTGTAAAAGTCAAATTGACTTGGAATCTTTTGTAATCACCTACCAAAGTGAGTCGTGGAAAAAGAAGCTCATTTGATTGAAGGAATATCTCCAAGAATTTAGGAGCTTGATCATAGGGAGCCAAAATTTGAATTTGAATTCAAATCTCCACTCACTTCATATAAAAGTGAACTTGAAAAGTCGCGGGTTAGAGAGATCATTCCCAAGCCTCATTCTACTGATTTTGAGTGTGTGTGAGGAATATACTATATCTTACACCTCTCTACACCATTATGCAAGGTTATTCATGCCAATGGGATTGTATACAAGTGTTCATTAATAGATACATTTACATCTTTCATCTCTAAGTTCTCTGTTAGTCTACTCAAAAGTCTGTCAACTTGGCAAGGGCATATCTTGGTCAATTCTTCACCAAATCAAGTGACTCAAAGCTTGTTGGATTCAGCTCAAAGTCATCTACATGTAAAATTGTGAAGTCATTCCATTCAGCCATTTTGGAGAAATCTGCGTCGAGGTGAACTCTAGTCATTTTTTGCTACAGTCCTAAAAAGTTGAGGGTATAGCTAAACTTGCTAAATTGATTTCTCTTAGCATAGTTTATCTTTTTACATCATTCCACTTGCAAATGGTAGCTTAATAAGCTAATTAAATACCCCTAGAAGGAAGTTTATCAATTTCTACTGTGCTGATCACACTGAGTAAAACATCCAGCAGGTGTCAAGATAAAAATAGAAGGTTTTCTTGAGTTTGTGAGCTTCAAGGTTATCTGTTTTGGTTCAATCATTACACACATCACTTCCAAAGTACATAGGCTATTTTTTGGTGTTATTGGAAAGCTACGAAGGTCTAATTATCAAATCTGAAGCAAAAGAGGGCTGGTACAAAGCAGGTTTAGCAGTACCTACTCAGTCTCTTGGAGCATCCATCCATCTATCCCAACAGTGGTATCAGAGCAATAGAGGTAAAATGGGAGATGGTTTTCCTTCATTTATTGATAAATTGGACAGGAACAACTATCAAGCTTGGTCTCTAAGTATGAAGACCTACCTACAAGGAAGGAGTCTCTATGGATACATCTCAGGAGATGAGGAATTGCCCTCATTCAATGCAAGAGGATTACCAACCAAGGAAGAACAAGAAAAGCTCAACACATGGTGTGCTAAGGATGCGTTGGCAAGGTCTTATTTACTCAACTCTATCTCTGAATTTCTTTTGACACATATCAGAAATTGTAAGACATTCCAAGAAACTTGGGAAACCTTGTCATCATATTTTTCCTCCAATACAAGGGCTAGGAAAAATCAGTTGTGGATTGAACTCACAACACTAAGGAAGCAACCTAAGAAAGTTGTTTCAGAATTTGTGACCAAGATCAAAGATGTTGCAGATCAGTTAGCAAGCATAGGAGAAGAAATTGAAGAAGAACAAATTGTAAGGCAAATGATCAATGGAATCAAGGCTGATGACAAATGGGAAAGCTTCACCACTGCAATGGATCTCTACATGGACATGCACACTCCAGATCTTACAACTCTCATAGGAAAACTATTTACACATGAAGCAAAGCTCACAAAAAATGGAGATACATCCAAAGGTAATAACTCTTCTGCTCTATACACTGATAAGAAGTCTAAGGATAAAGGCAAGAGCAAAAAAATGGAAGATGAAGGCTCTACCTCCCAAGCCAACTATGCAGGGAGAGGTACATCTTCAAGAGGAAGGGGCAGAGGAGGTAAGCAAGGTAGGGAGAGACCCTATAACTCAACACCATGCAACATTTGTGGTTTATCAAATCATACTACAGATGAGTGTTTCAGGAATTACAAAAATCAGAGAGGAAGAGGCTACCAAAGGGGTGGATACTCATAGACAAGAGGAAGGTTCAACCATCACCAAGGCCACAACAACAATTACAACAACAATTACAATGGCAACTACCAAGGAGGATTCAAAACCAGAAAGGATTACAACAACTACACAGAGGAGCAGGATGACTCATGAACATGACTTCAAAGTCAGGTACAAATGATGACCACTTGTTCCAAAACTTGCAAAGGAGGTACCTACTCAGAATGAAGACTCAAGTTCAGATGATGAAGACACTATCAACCTTGAAGAATTCAAGGCATGGAAGTCCAAGGGCAAAATGAAGATGAAGAAGGTTGAAGACATACCTGAATCTTCAACTCAATCAATCAGAAGATCTCAAAGAGAAAGCAAGAAACCTATCAGATATGGGTATGATACATCTCTTGTTACTAAACATTCAGTTTATCTTGCCAAAGATTTGTCAAATGAAGAACCAGGTTCATATGAAGAAGCAATAACCAAATCAGAATGGAAAGAAGCTATGGATGAGGAGATTGAAGCACTCAAGGAGAGTGACACATGGGAGTTAGTACCCAAGAAGGATTCTATGAAGGTAATAGGATCCATATGGATTTATAAGTTGAAAAGAAATTCTAATGGAACAATTAATAGGTACAAAGCCAGATTGGTAGCCAAGGGTTTTGCACAAACCCAAGACATTGACTATGAAGAGAAATTTTCTCCTGTGGCCAAGATGCCAACAATCAGAGTGTTGGTAAGTGTGGCTGCATCAAAGAATTGGAACATGTACCAATTGGATGTCAAAAATGCTTTCTTGAATGGATGGATTTCAGAAGAAGTTTATATGTCACAACCTCCTGGCTATGAGGACCCTAAGAAGGTAACTTATGTTTGCAAATTAAAGAAGGCTTTATATGGATTGAAGTAGGCACCTAGGGCATGGAATTACAGGTAAACTACATACCTCCAAGACCAAGGTTTTGTCATGAGCAAGGCTGACACTTCTCTGTTTATTAAGAGAAGCAATTCAGAGGAAATATATCTCTGTGTTTATGTTGATGACATCATCATTACAGGTAATGATGTCAATGGAATCAGGTATATCAAAAGACAGATGATGGAGTTCAAGATCAATGATCTTGGTTTATTGAAGTATTTCCTAGGGCTTGAATTAGTTTACACTAATTCAAGGATATACATTACTCAGAAAAAGTATGTACAGGATATGTTGAAGAAGTTTCACTTGCAGGATGCTAAAGTAGCAAGCACTCCAATGGAAGTAAACCTAAAGCTAAGTGCCCATGAAGGTGGTGAAGTCAAAGACATTACAGGTTATCAAAGTATGGTGGGTAGCTTGAACTATGCTACTCTTACAAGAATTGATATTGCATATGGAGTGAGTGTGCTAAGTCAATTTATGCACAAACCAAGGACACCTCACTTAGAGGCTGCCAAGAGAATCTTGAAGTATCTCAAGGGTACACAGAATCATGGTTTGTATTTCCCTTACAATTCAGATATTGATATCAAAATTTATTCAGATGCAGATTGGGCAGGATGCAAGGATGATAGGAGGAGCACTTCTGTATATATCTCTTTTGCAGGTGACAAACAAATTTCATGGTCTTCAAAGAAGCAACCTACTGTTGCTTTGTCTTCTACAGAGGCAGAGTATAGAGGACTGGCTAATGCCACACAAGAAGCAATTTGGATTAAACTTTTGTATACAAAATTGGGATTGTATACTAGGTCACCAATTATCTTTGGGGATAGTACAAGTTCTCGTCACCTTGCAGCTAATCCTATCTATCATGCTAGGACCAAACACATAGAGGTTCATTATCATTATGTGAGAGAGAAATTGATAAGCAAGGACATTCAACTTACCTATGTATCAACCAACATGCAACGTGCAGATTTGTTGACTAAAGCTTGGGATGGAACAAAACTTTGCAGGTTCAAATCCATGATTTGATTGCAGGATATACCTGAAGATTGAAGATGAAGACTTAAGCCAAAATTTTTGGCTTGAGGGGGAGCTGTTGGTGTAATTTGCAAGCCTACACATTTGGCTCAAAGGATGCATTAAAGTCTACACATATATGAAGAAGCATAGGAACATATGCTAGTGGTTAATTACCACTTTACCTCATTGTAAAAGTCAAACTCACTTGGAATCTTTTGTAATCACCTACCAAAGTGAGTCGTGGAAAAAGTGGTTCATTTGATTGAAGGAATATCTCCAAGCATTTAGGAGCTTGATCATAGGGAGACAAAATTTGAATTTGAATTCAAATCTCCACTCACTTCATATAAAAGTGAACTTGAAAAGTCGCGGGTTAGAGAGATCATTTCCGAGCCTCGTTCTACTGATTTTGAGTGTGTGTGAGGACTATACTATAGCCTACAACTCTCTACACCATTAGACAATGTTATTCATGCCAATGGGATTGTATACAAGTGTTCATTAATAGATACATTTACATCTTTCATCTCTGAGTTCTCTGTTAGTCTACTCAAAAGTCTGTCAACTTGTCAAGGGCATATCTCGGTCAATTCTTCACCCAATCAAGTGATTCAAATCTTTTTGGATTCAGCTCAAAGTCATCTACATGCTATCAAGGTTTTGAAGTGATTCCATTCAGCCATTTCTGAGAAATCTGCATCGAGGTGAACTCTGGTCATTTTCTGCTACAGTCCTAAAAAGTCAGGGGTATAGCTAAACTTGATAAATTGATTTCTCTTAGCATAGTTTATCTTTTTACATCATTCCACTTGCAAATGGTAGCTTACTAAGGTAATTAAATACCCCTAGAAGGAATTTTATCAATTTCTACTGTGCTGATCACATTGAGTAAAACATCTAGCAGGTGTCAAGACAAAAATAGAAGGTTTTCTTGAGTTTGTGAACTTCAAGGTTATCTGTTTTAAAGCACATAGGCTATTTTTTGGTGTTATTGGAAAGCTAAGAAGGTCTACTTATCAACTCTAAAGCAAAAGAGGGCTGGTACAAAGCAGGTTTAGCAGTACCTACTCAATCTCTTGGAGCATCCATCCATCTATCCCAACACTATGTACTTTGGAAATGATGTATGAAAAGATTGAATCAAAACAGACTAATTCCAAATAGAAAACTCAATGAAAACCTTCTATTTTTTTATCATACACCTGTCGATTGTAATGCTCACTGCTACCAGCATAGTAGGAATTGGAAAAATTCCTTTTAGAGGGATCTAATTAGCTTAGTAAGCTAATGATTGCAAGTGGAACCACTTGAAATGATGCACTATACACAGAGCAATCAATTTAGCAAATAAAACAGTACCCCAGATCTTTTAGGACCTCTATGGAGTTTGACTAGTGAGTGCTTTGATGAAGTTTTCTCTAGACTGGCAGAATGGATTTGCTTCTGAATTTGTTAGCATGTAGATACCTTTGAGCTGATTTCAAAAAGCTATAGATCATTGAAATTGGTTGAGAAATGACTGCGATATGAGCAACACAAGTTGACAGTTAAGAATGACTATAACCGAGAGATCATAGATGAACAATGTAGATGTATTGTATTAATGAACAATGTTGTACAAGATCATAGGCTTGATAATCATAGCCTTATGATGAAGAGTAGTGTAGGCTACAATGTAGGCCTTACACACATACAAAATGGCAATGGAGAGCTCAGATGATGAAGCTGCTAACAATTACTTTTTCAAGTGACTTTATATAAGTGTTGTATTTAAATTGAGTTTATATAAGTGCTGATTTTAAATTTGAATTTGAATTTAACTTTTGGCTCTCTCTAAAAGTGATCCTTCATCCTAGGAGATATTCCCTCAATGAAGTAGTTACTTTTCTAACTAACAAGTCCAAGACTTTTTTGGTAGGTGATTACAAATATTCTCAAGTAAAAAAGAAATTACTATGCAACTTCATATCTTTATGAACCTCAAGCCAAACGTGTGGGCTTGGACTTTGCACCAACAGCAATGTCAGCAAACACTTTGCCCTTGCAACCTTTTGAAGAGCCATTCTTCTCTTTTGCCTTCTTGATTTGGCAGTCTTGGATTCTATGGTCTTTCCTCTTGTAGTGAAAACACTCTCCATGGAACTTCTTTTTATCACTGTTCTTTTTGTCTCCATCTTTGGAAGAGTATACTTTGACTTCTTTAGTATTTTTTGTGAATGCAGCATCTCCTTTGCTATTGCTACTCCTTGCCTTGAGCCGTAGCTCTTCCTCCATGAGTAAGCACTAAATTCTTCAAACGTTAGTGGTTGAGGTCTGATTTGAGTATTAAGAGCAGTTACCAAGCTATCAAACTTTGGTGGATAGATTCGAAGACAACACCGAGCTATCTCCTCACTTGACTTTTATACACCTACTCCTGCCATTTGATCTCATAGATTCTTTATGCGAGTGATGAACACCTCTAAAGTCTCCCCATCAGCAAGCCTTTTTACTCCTAGCTGATTTTCCAAGTTTTGAATCCATGTTTGATTATGAGTTTCATATTGATTTATCAATATGTTTCATGCTTCACACGCTTGGGTAGTATGCTAAATGAGAGTCAAAACATTATCAGTAGTATTTGTAACTAGAACATAGAGTGGATCTATGTTTCTATGTTTCCAGAAGCTCATATGAATCAAGGATAGAAGTGATTTTAAACTTCCACAGGGTGTAGTTCATACCATCAAGATTACCTTTCATGAAGGCTTGTGATCGTATCCACAACATTGGAATGATGAGCATCATTGCTATTCCTTCCAATGCTCCACCTACTGTTGTTGATGAACCACATTGGTTCCGAGTTGTAGATGATGATGGAGCGCTTGCCATCTTCTCTCTTTCATCATTGAAACCTATAGTCACCGGTCATGGATGAAAGCAGTGATGTATTTTGTATGTTGGCTATTGAGGATAAGTTGGATGGTACCAACTACCCATTATGGGCTTATATGATGCGACATGTATTGGTCGCAAAAGGACTGTGGAACATTGTGCAGGGTGTTGAAAAATGTCTTATTGCACCTGCAACTATTACGACTGCAAGTACAGAAGCTGAGGCAAAAAGTGTCGAAGATGATGATATTCTGCATATTCCTATTCGTGCTACGGTTTCTGCTGCACCTAGCCATTATTCCTCACATTCACTCATGCAAAACAGCTAAGGATGCTTGGGATACACTTACCACATTGTACCAAGTTAGGAATGAGGCTCATGTTGCTTACCCTCGAAAACAGTTGGAGAGTGAGCACATGAATGAAGGTGATTTTATGGACAACTTCCTAACAAAGATCAAAGACTTGAAGGAACAATTGAGTTTTGTCGATGAGGTTATACCAGATAGCTCACTTGTGCAGACCGTTCTGAATGGTCTTCTTGACTCATATCAGAGTTTTGCTTCTACTCTTCGGTTAATGATGAAAGGCAATCCAAATGCCTTGTCATTTGAGGAGTTAGTCTCTGTTTTGTTGCAAGAAGATCATTCCAGGCAAAAGAGGTCCATTATGCATGTTGCAGATCAAGCTTTCTTGGCTAGTCAGAAGGGCAAAGGAAAATGGAGCTCTTCAACTAGTAAGCAGAAATCTGCAAATGCTGCACATTCGAATAAGGAAGATAAAGATGAGAAGAAATCAGAAAAGCAGAAATTATTTTGCAAGTACTGTAAAGGGAGTGATCTTATTATAAAGAACTATCCAAAAGTGGCTGCTTAAGAGGCAAAGAAGAAAGAGGCTAGAATAGTTGTTGCAGACGCCTCTACACCAAAAACAGAGTCTGCTAATCTTGTGTAGGAAGAAGAATGGGCATTTACTACTGCCTGTAGTTTTGACCCATCTTCTCATGAGCAATGCATTTCTATAGTAGACTCAGATGTTTGGTATTTTGAAAGTGGGGCGACCAAACATATTACCTCGCAGTGAAATTTCTTCTCTTCACTCGAGCGTGCCCCTACAGGGAATACTGTTACATGCGCCAACAACTCCTCTTATCCTGTTATGGGAGTTGGTAATTTCATTTTGACTACTACTGATGGTAGTTCTTTCACTTTGTCAGATGCTTTATTTGTGAAAGGGATCAAGAAGAACCTGTTACCAATTTTTGCATTAGCCAAGATTGTCTTGGTTGTGAAATTTGTTGATGATAGGTGTACAGTTCATGATCTGTATAATGGCGATGTGATTATTGCTTCTGGCATTTTATGTCGTGGGTTGTATAAGCTCATAGACTATGAAAGATCTCTGAATGACTCAACATGTGCAGTACATGATTCTCAAGCTATGTTAGATGCAAAGCTTTTGCATGCATGCTTTGGTCATGTGAGTTTTGCTAGTTTGCTATGCCTCCACAAATATGAAATGGTGTCCTCTTTGCCCAAACTTGAGGCACCTAGAAAACATGTTTGTGAAGGTTGTATTTTGGGCAAAATGCAGCGTTCCTCATTTCCAAAAGATGGTTCAATTCGGGCTACTCAGAAATTGTAGCTTGTACATAGTGATGTGTGTGGTCCTATGCAGACAGCTTCTTTTAGAAACTATCTTTACTTCGTGACTTTCACTGATGATTTTTCTAGGCATGCATGGGTATATCCATTGAAGGCAAAGTCCGAAGTGTTCATGTGCTTCAAACAATTTTTGGTTTTGGCTGAAAATCTATCAACATGTAAAATGGGCATCCTCTATTCATATTGAGGGGGGGGGGGTATATGTCTTCTGATTTCAATGCATTTCTAGTTGAACGTGGGATAAAACACCAATGTATAGTGCTGTATACACCTCAACAGAATGGAGTTGCTGAATGAAAGAACATGTCACTCATGGAGATGGCGAGGTGTATGGTCAAGAGTCAGGCTTTACCACATAGTTTTGGCTTGAGGCTGTCATGTGTGCAACATATGTACTTAACAGGTGCCCCACTAAAGCGCTGTAGTCTATCACTCCATATGAGGCTTGGCATGATTGCAAGCCATCTGTTGCTCATCTGCATGTTTTTGGTTGTTTGGCATATGCATAAGTGCCTGAACAACATCACAAAAAATTGGATGATAAAGGAGTCAAATGTATTTTTGTTGGGGGTACAGTTCTTAAAGTAAAGGCTATCGTCTGTATCATCCATAGACTAAACGCATTCTGGTTAGCCGTGATGTTGTTTCGTGGAAGATGCTATTCAGCCACTGCTTTCATGTACTAAGGAGACATCTGTTAGCTCTAAAGACATGTATGATACTTTGCTGCCTCTTTTTATAGGTGGACACTCTAGTGTTGGTCCCAATGAGGAAACTTTTCAGCCTTTTCAGGTTTCATGTGATGATGCAGATCATTCCATTTCAAATGTAGATTTACATGATGCATTAGTTGATGAGAGAGTTGATATTGAGCAAAACTATGCCAAAATGGCTGGTGCAGAATTTGCGTGACAACAAATTAGATGCACCTCTGTCATATTGTACTTGTTCAAGCTCTCATGGTGCCTCTTTTGCATCAGATTGCTATGCTATGCTGCATCTAGTCTCTATGATGAGAATGAGCCTGTTTCGTTTGATGAAGCACAAAATTCAAAAAATTGGATGGCTGCTATGCAATCTGAGTATGATGCTATAATGAAGAATGGTACTTGGTCTTCATGTGACTTGCCTCCTAACAAGAAGGCCTTTTGGACTAAGTGGGTATACAAGCTTAAGCATAATCATGATGGTACAACTGACAGGTATAAAGTTAGACTTATTGCAAAGGGTTATGCATAGGAAAGAGGCATTCATTTTGATGAGACCTTTGCACCTACTTGCCGAATGACTACAGTTTGTAGCATCTGTGCACTTGCAGCTCATCATGGTTGGACTGTACATCAGTTGGACATTAAAACAACATTTTGGAATGGTGACTTGCATGAAGATGTGTATGTTTTTCAGCCCCGTGGCTTTGTGCAAAAAGGGCATGGAAACCAGGTGTGCAGGTTATAGAAGGCATTATATGGTTTAAAGCAAGCACCACGTGCTTGATATGAGAAGATACATGCCTATCTGATTGCACATGGTTTTGAGAACAATCCATCTGAAAGCACATTATATGTTTAGCATGCTAATGATGTGCTTCTGATCATTGTTCTCTATGTTGACGAGCTACTACTCACTGGTCCTATTGAGAAGCATATTGCTGATTTTAAGGCTGATTTGAATGCCTCATTTGAGATGTCTGATTTGGGGCATTTGCATCACTATTTGGGCATTCAGTTTATGCAAGTTGATGGTGGAATGACTTTGTGTCAAATGAAATATATTTACACATTATTGCAGCATTTTGGCCTTGAAGACTGTAAGCCTATTGCCACTCCTATGGAGAACAGCGAGTCGTAACAAACGAGAACTATGTCGTAAAAAGAGAACACTTACGTCAAAAATTACATGTTTTCACCTCATTTTTGGAATTCCTTTACACCAGTATACATATATTACAAAAATGAGGTGAAAACAAGTAATTTTTGACGTTTTTTGTCATTTTCTCAAAAAAAAATGAGCTCAAAATGTAGTCAAAATTTCACTATATTAGGCATTGACGTGTCCCAAAATGTATATGATAAGACATTGACATGCCCAAAATCTATATGCTAAGACATTGACATGTCTAAAATATATATAAGAATGTGGAAGTCAATAGTTTTTACACAAAAATAACATTTTAGACATATCTTTAATGGGTGGATATCTGATTGTTATTCAAAATTGCTACAAAACATGGTTTCATTAACCAAACTACTTTGAGGCATTTACATAAGCACTAAAAATGTCTGAGAGCTTCAATGCAACTCACAACTTTGTCGATCTATGTCTACACCCTCATCATCTGATGCACTTGATTCAGTCTCATACTGTTGAGAGCTCTCTTCTTCTTCTTCTATATCCACAAGAGCTCTATCTTCATCCACGTACATACCAAATTCTGCAGGATCATGCACAACTCTTCTTGTTTTCCTATGATTTCCTGTACCACATACATCTGGAGCTTTTGTTTTATCATGTTGATTGTTGCTTTCCTCAAGTGACCAGTTTTTGTCAAGGAAAAATCATAAACAAGAATATCTACATCATCCATTTTAAGAGTGGATGTGCTTCGAATATTCCTTTTCCTTTTTGAACCTGTTCGTTTAGCATCACACACCATTTCTAAGTTATATTTACCTGTGAATGCATTACTACTTTTAGTGTAATACCAATGCACCACCAAAGCCTCTATTCTTCTCTGATCAATATCTTTAGTTATCTCTAAAACCTTTGCAATCCAAAATGGTCTGGTAGCCTCATCACCATCAGCAAGTACTGCAATAAGCTTTCCAACATTTATCTCTATTAAATTTCCTTGCCATCTTGCTTCTGCCTGTTTTGTCATCCTTGGGCCTACATAAATATTTCTTTCTGGTGGATGTATAAAACTTTGAAGTGCATCTGCATTACATGCTTGGGCCACATTCACGGATCTTTGTGTACAAAAATCCCATGTGAATGGAACATCAACTGGCCAGTGACCTGCAATTGTATACTGTATAATCTCTTCTTGATGATTGAAAAAGTCCTCCCACCAAGATACATCTTGATCTCCAGCATATTTTTTTGCACGCTCAATATGTCTCTTCTTTTCAATGAGTGCATGCATCCAGCTTTTACTTTGATCAACCACACTTCCACATCTTTCTGTATTGTTTTTATCTTCATATGGTGATTGTTCTGCACCATACACTGTTACAGTAGACAAATTAGGCACCTGCAATAAGAAACTGCATCCCTCTTTAGGCTCCCACCCAAGAGAAGATGAATACTGCTTTGCAAATAAAAGGGTTATTTCATCAACCCTCCTCATCAAGAATACATGGTTGAAACTAATATTGTGCAATGGAGCCAAAACCTTAGCACTGTTATCAAGGCCCATTGAGCAAAAGTGCTTAAAGTCATAAATCTGTGTGAGGTGTTGAACTTCTGGTTTTGGAGTATATGCTTCTGAAATCAGCTCAGATAAAATCGGAAGAGTAAAAGCATTGTTACGTGCCAACTTCTTAGAGAAAGTACTGAACATTTGATCAATGTGATCATGAGTGTGGCCAACCAGAAGAAAATTTACCTTAACCTTCTGAAATACCTGTTTTTCAACAAGCATGCTTACATATCCAAAGACTGTAGAATTTTTATTCTCTCTTGGAGTATTATCTAGTTGCAAATATAGAGTTGGTGGCAAAAGACCCTTCCATGATTGCAAAACACGATGAATGACAGTAACTGTAAGGTTTGGATCATTATGCACATTCGGATATGTGAAGAAAACCTTGGACATTACAGTTCCATTGTATACCAAAGCGCCAACCAAATGCATTTGCACAAGGACTTCATCTCCAATGTCCTTAGGGATGCGATAAAAATGTGGCAAACAAGTTTTTTTCTGATCCATACCATCGATCAACAAACACATATAACGCTCCGGATTTCTGAGTGCCTTACTTCGATGATGAATTGCTTTCTTTCTCTCTAATGCTTGACTCTCACGATGGTTGTTAAGAAGGTTTTTAAAATTATGCTTTTCCTGTGGTGTTGTAGCCCCTTTTGCCATGTTTTTCAAAGTGGCGCAAACTGAACATTCACCCATTCTAACTTTACGAGGAATAGAAACATTGTTAAACTCTTCCTTCCATAATCGAGTAAAGTGACGATACAACACATACTTCTCATTTCTATTTTCCATGTCTTCTCTATATATTTGAAATACCTCTCGACGAGTAAAGTTATCTGACAAGTGCAACCTTCCAGTTGTAGGCATAACTTCACAATGCAAGCTAAAATAGTTCATCATCCAATTCATTGCATGACGTCCAACAGATCCTTTGGTCCCAACATGGAACGTATCCAAAATGAGATCCCCATTCAAAAACCCTTGTTGAACCCTATGTATTCTAAAATTTCCTACACCCATTGCGATTTTAAATGCAGCCCTACAACATGGCATCCCTTGAGTAAAGAAATATTCAAAACCAACACGCGTTACTGACATGTTATCCTCAATCATTTGCATGCAAGAAACAAGGTATATATCTTGCCTTTCACTATCTAAATGGAGGAATTTTTCTCTTATGTGCTTTAGTTTCTTCATCCCTAAATTATACAAGCATTTCAAACCACAACAATGCTTCACAATATCCAATGCAATCTGTCTATCTGAAGTAAGAAATTTAAATCTTTTTCGACTTACTTCACGAGACCTTCTTTTAAATCGTAGATTGAGCTTGCTTTGCTTTTTCGTTGCTCCACATGCACTTGAATCAGAAGGGAGATCAATGGTTGGATCAGATGGGAGATCAAGAGGTGCATTTGTATGAGCAGCATTGCACTGTGAATTGGATAACTTAAATGACTCAACAGAAAACATGGAATCATCAGCACGTTCTAAATCATAGGGATCATCACTTCTCTGGAAAGGCTCAACTGAGAACAATGAATCAATATGAGCAGAGGAAGCTGATGCCCAAGCATCCACTGAAAAGATTGAGCTCATCTTCACTGAGTTCAGAGAAGACTGAAGATGAATGACCTTTTTAAATAAGTAGAAATCCGAGATCAAGTGAAGATATCACATCAAATGTCACATCAAGAAGATATGAAATCAAAAGCTTATTAAAGTACATTAAATAACATAAAACATCAAATTACATCAAATCACTTAATTACTCAAATATACACTAATAAGGGAACCAAAGATTTGATTCACTTTTGATTCAAATGATCTTTTTCTAACTTCATATGAGTCATTCAGTCTAAGCATTGTGAATGAATCAAAATATATCAAAGTTGTGTTCCAATAGGAATATATAATAAAATTGTTTGGATGAAATTTTACAAGAAGAAATTTTACAACTGGAATATATCCAAGTTGAGTTCCAACTGGAATATGCTATGCCATTGAACACTATACAAGAAGAAATTTTACATTTGGTTAAGATTTCAAGGATTAGGTTTTATTGTGGTCTTGGCTAGATATCAAAGAGGTAGATGAAAGTATATTGAAAAAGAATTATGTGTAAAAGAGGCACACAGAAAGTATATTCATACATTGATTTTCCATTTCAACAATGTGTTACAAGATAAATGTGAATATGAACTAAAGTGTGGAGGATAACACTATAAAGATGTCATTAATCTCACAACTTAGACCTAATTTTCTCCCAAGCAACAGAATCTAAGAAAAAACATCTACATGAGATTAGAAATCCTCATGTACATACCATACTGTTGCCATTGAAGTTTAATTTCCATGCAAATGTATATAAATAGTTGCAAGGTTCTGTACTAGAATGTTTATTCAAAGTGATTTTCCATTTCAAGAGTGAGTTACAAGATAAATGTGAATATGAACTAAAGTGTGGAGGGTAATACTATGAAGATGTCATTAGTCTCCCACATTTAACACAACTTTGACTTGATTTTCTCCCAAGAAAGAGATTCTTAGAAACAAATCTCTACATGAGTTGAGACATCCTCATGGACATACCATACTCTTGCCATTGAAATGTAATTTCTATGCAAATGTATATAAATAGTTGTAAGGGTCTATGAATATTTCATTAAAGTGGCTCTGAAACAGCCTATTTGTGTGGGTGCTATTCCCTGGTTAGATAAGTTGACAGATTTAGTTAGCAAGTGGACTCATTCAGTTAGATCCAGTTAGTTTCTGGTTCAAGTTACCCAATTGCCTATAAATACCAGAGGAGGAGATCATTCTCATTTTCAAAATCCACGAGCAAGAGAGAGCAGCAGAGCACAGACAGCCATGGAGCACAGAGGTCAGCATACCAGCAAGCCAAGCCTGATGGAGAAGAAGAATGTTGGCAAAAGTACCAAGAGGTAGACAAAATCATAACTAGAGAAAAGATTCTAAAAAGATTCCCTCTGTATGTCTGTGTAAATTTCTCATTTCTAGGTCTCTATTTTTCTTGCCTGTCGAAATATGGATCCAAAGCATGTACAGGTCGATGCCTGGCATCGACTTTAAGGTGTAAGTCGATGCCAGGCATCGACTTAGGATTGCAAGTCGATGCCAGGCATCGACTTGCAGCCCCAAGTCGATGCCTGGCATCGACTTGCAGGAGCAAGTCGATGCCAGGCATCGACTTGTGGGTGCAAGTCGATGCCTGGCATCGAATTGCAGCCCCAAGTCGATGCCAGGCATCGACTTGGTTCCAAAAAACGATGCCAAGCATCGACTTGCCAGCATCATCATGCAGTGAAAAGTCGATGCCAGGCATCGACTTTTGGGTGCAAGTCGATGCCAGGCATCGACTTGAGGGCCCAAATCGATGCTTGGCATCGACTTTTGTGCCCAAGTCGATGCCAGGCATCGACTTTGTGTTCAAGTCGATGCCAGGCATCGACTTGAGGGTAAAAGTCGATGCCAGGCATCGACTTGGCCCAAAAGTCGATGCCAGGCATCGACTTGGGCCCTCAAGTCGATGCCTGGCATCGACTTGCACACAAAGTCGATGCCTGGCATCGACATGCACTTAAACATCGATGCCTGGCATCGACCTGAAGCTGAAAATCCATGCCTTGCATGGACATGGGCTGATATTTCTTATTGCTTGATATTTCCAATTGCTTTCAGGGATGCGGAGTACAAAGATGAAAGGCCCATTAAGAAGCTCAGAGTCACCATGGGCTCTGCTGACCAGCAACGTGACAAAGGCAGTGGTCACCAAGCAAAGGCAAAGAAAATTATTGCACCATTATCCTCTGAGAAGGCCAGCAACCCACTAGGAATATCCTCAGGTGGACAGAGTAGCATTAAAATTCCTGTGGAGGATCCAAGTATGAAGGAAAGGTCGAGGGAGACAGAGGTCATGAAGACAGATCGTCCACTTCGGGACATGACAAATCTCGAATGGTGCCTTCAGTACGTGGAAGAGAAGAATGCAGTCCTCCTTGTGTTCGCAGGGGCCTATGGCAGAGGAAAGATCACGACAACACAAGGTTTTCAGTATGGCCTTGTTTACAAATTGGATTATGAAGATGAAGATTCTGACAACCTGCTTTTCTTGGTGGAGACATCCAAGGGATTAAGAAATGTCATATGCAAGATGGAATTCTTGTGCCCAGAGTGCTGTGTTCCAGAGGAGCTAGCTCAGATGTGCAGAGACTCAGTGAATTTCATCAAGGACCTGATGCCATGGATACAGGGCAATATCATGCCAACACAGCACAAGAAGACGACCCCTGTAAAGGCAAGGGGTAAGCAGAGTGTGCAGAAAAAGCCCCAAAAGAAAAAGAAGATAATTGCAGAAGAGGACTTTTCTGACTCAAGCTCTAGCTCTGGGGACATTATTGTTGCACCTGGTGGAGAGCTTGCATCTGGTGTGCTTGGCACTGAGCAGAATAAGATGAGGGAGGACATAGCTAGAAGAAAAATTGTGAAGAAGGGGCAGTTGTTCCACCTGCCTATTAATATTATCCACAGGCCACCAGTGGATCCAGTCACAGGGAGGAGGCCCCTTGAGATCAGGGAGCCACATAATTTGCATGTCCAAAATCTTAAGAAGAAAATGAAAATTAATCCTCATGCTACTGTTGTGCCATTCCTTGTAATGGTGGATCCGCATGAGTGCAGCTGTGTGGAGGATTTCAATGAGAATTTGTTTGAGGAGTACACTTATTATGTGATTGGAGGTTCACACTCTGCAGAGGCTCGTAGACAGTTAGTGAAGGAGCACCCTACTACATTTTTCTTTAGGTATGCAGAGTGTAAGATATATGCTGGTCTTACAACTGAGGAAGCCAAGCTTCTTGCTTGGGATCACAACAACGATAATGACTACAGGCAGAAAATGTCCTCCATAGAGAGAATTCGGTTCTTCCACCATGAATACGAAGATTGTCTTGTGAAGGAAGCTGGGAGAATACATCCCAATCTACGAAAGCAATGCCTTATTGAGGTTGGAATTGCATTGGATGAGAATAGAAAATCAGATGCTTTGAGGAAATATGACCCATGGTTTCAACTGGCATTCAGATCAGGTGAGATCTGGGATCTTCAGGATAGAATCTTCACAATGTGGGAGCATAAGGAAGTCAAGGGCCAGAAGCAACGAAAGTCGAGGCCAGACCCACAAATTGATCTGAGGGGAAAGGGAAGGAAAGTTGACCTTTCAATTGAGGAGGCTCCTGAGGACATGAAGCTGACCCCATGGAGGGCCCTTCAAGGAATCAAGGATGATACATTGATCATATCAACCTTGTCAAGGGTAATCTCGAAGGAGTTGAGCCTCGAGGAGATGGTCACTGAGCTCAATAAGTATGTATGTTATTCTCAGATCCTTTTTCCCTCCTCCCATGCTTCTTGTCTAACCTAGTCTCTTTTATATTTATGTGTCTGTAGTCATAAAGTGTACATGAAGATTCAGGAGGTGATGATGAAGAGGCTGGGTTGCTTTTCTTGGACAGAGGTCCAAGCAGACTATCCAACCACATCATCCTACAAAGCCTTATCAGAATATTTCATCCTGTTTCGTGATTGGGTAGATTCTCTTATCAGAATATTTCATACTAAACAATTTGATGCATTGCATGGCATCAACATGGGGGCATAAGTCGATGCCTGGCATCGACTTGGGGGCATAAGTCGATGCCTGGCATCGACTTGCAGCATAAGTCGATGCCTGGCATCGACTTGCAGCATAAGTCGATGCCTGGCATCGACTTGGGGGCATAAGTCGATGCCTGGCATCGACTTGCAGCATAAGTCGATGCCTGGCATCGACTTGCAGCATAAGTCGATGCCTGGCATCGACTTGCAGCATAAGTCGATGCCTGGCATCGACCTGCAACAAAAGTCGATGCCTGGCATCGACCTCGTGGCAAAAGTCGATGCCAGGCATCGACTTAGGTCCCTAGGTCGATGCCAAGCATCGATTTTTAGTAGAAGGTCGATGCCTAGCATCTACCCCAACAAGAAATAGATGCCATACATCCGTTCTTTATGTTCTGTTTGCTGTACTGAAGAGCTCTTCTAATTGTTTTTCCAATTTGTTCTGCAGAAACCAAGGAAAAGTAAGTCTACAGAGGTACTAGATGACTGCCCCCCTGCATTCCTTGCTCACATTCAAAGAGCAAGGCATGAGAAATCTAGACTGAAAGCGAAGGAGATGGATTTTGATGATGAACCCGATCTTAAATGTTTCTCCAATCCCCTAGACCCCCTTAGGCCTGTATATTACAATGTGTTCTGTAGTGATGTAAATAATATTTGTTCTGTTGTGCCTAGAAAACATTTCTCCCTTCTCATAGCGGACATACCCTATGGATTTAGGATGTTAGGATCAGTTAATGATGATGAACCCTTCAAACACCCTCAGATTCGGAAGATGGTCACTGATTTTGCAGAGTTAACTATGTCTCCTCTTTGGAGGATAGTAATTTTCCATAGCAGAGACCAGTCTTTCTCTGTTTCAACTGCTTTGAAAGCAAGATGTCATGCTGTCGAGTGCCTCACTTGGTAAGTAATCTTCTTTCTATCTCCATGGCTTTCATGATGCCCTATGTGACTCATAGTTCTTTTTTGCAGGGTGAAGACAAACGTAAATCACACTCCTTTGCATCGGTTTGTGAGTGCCACTGAATGCATTACAGTGGGCTATTATGATGAAGTAAGCAAAAGGAGAGTCAGGGAGCATTGCAATGAGAATGGGATCTCAAATGTGCTCATGTTCCCAGCCGTTACCAAGAAACTTCGTCATGTAGCTGGGGACATGACATTGGTTAACCCTTATCAGAAGCCACAAAAACTCATAATGAGATTGCTTCAGCTATTTTCCAATGATGATGACTGGGTCCTAGACCTTTTTTCGGGCACAGGTAATTTCAATTTTCACAATTCGCATTAGTCATTGTTGATTGAAGCCTCTAATAGGTTTTCTGCTGTTTCAGGAACGACTCTGGCTTGCTCCTTAAAGATGTTCAGGCACTGCATAGCTGTGGAGAAGGATGATGCTCAAGTGAGCTTCATTAGAATGAGAATCAATGGGCTGAATGAATGCCCAGATGAAGACCAAGAGGTTGGAAGGAAGCACATTGCAGATACGGAGAGATTCCAAGCAGCTTCAAGGGAGCCTGTTCCCCCACTTGCAGATGAACCTGGGGACATGGCTGACCTTGAAGAGCCAATCTTGGAGCAAGAGAGGCAAGATAGGTGTTCTAATGTGCCAGAGGATACCAATACCCTTGAGCCTGAGGAAAGCTATGATCAGCTTCTATTGTAGATTCACATAACTCTTGTAAAACACATGAAATGTAAAATATCATTTTAATGGAAATATAATTTGGAGTTCTGCTTCCACTTCGTGTTCAGCTTGATTTATCTTGAGCATTTCTCTGATCATGTGTGAATGTTTCTTAGTATAATTTTGTTGAATATTATCTTCTCTTGGGAATGCTTTTGTGAAGTGTATTTCATATTCCGTTAATATGGCCAGGCATTCAATGGGGATCTTAACCATACAAAGGGGATGATATTAATTGCCTTGTTAAAATGCTCTGATTTTTACAACACATGTTCTCTAACTTTCGAGTAACTCTTAATTAGCTATCTTCTGTGCTTATTGAGGTTATAGATGTAATGAAGGAGCTTCGCGAATTCTTACATGTACCTTTTCAACTCTAATCTATTGTCCAAGATCATGATGTGGGATTCTTGGTCATGCTCAACAACTAGTTTTCATGGCAGCAAGAATTTTAGTATATCTATCTTGACTACTTGGGATCTGAGATCAAGCTTCTAAAGACAATATTTACAAGCAAGACTCGTGATGCTTTCTAGATATTGTAAACTGCCCACTTTTTTGCTTCATATAATGATTTTTAGGTAAAAAGAAAAAGAGAACATGTCTTTGTTCTCCTTTGTTGTGACTCAGTGTTGGAGATAGGTTTACAATTGAGTCTTCATGATGTTGGAGGTGCATTTGATGCTCTTCTCTATCAACAGGCTGTTGGGTGCCTAATTTACTTATGCATTACTCGGCTAGATATTTAGTTTGCTGTCTCACAGATGAGCAAGATTATGCATTGCCCAAGAGTCAAGCGTTGGCACGTGGTTAAGCGCATCTTTTGCTACTTGAGTGGTACTCGGCTACTTGGGTTGTTTTATCCCAAGGGGGGATCACTACCGCCAGATTTGCATGCTTTTTCTGACTCTGATTGGGTTGGTTGCTATGACACTCATGTGTCCACTAGTGGCTTTTGCTTCATGCTTGGTAGCTCATTTATATCTTGGTTGAGCAAGAAGCGGCCTACTATGGCTACTTCCAGTTGTGAGGCTGAGTATAGGGCATCTTTCACAGTGACTGTTGATTGTGTGTGGCTCAGATGCCTTATGGCTTATTTGGGTGTTGGTCAGTCTTCTGCCACCACCATCTTCACTGGCAGTCAAAGCGCATTGGCAGTTGGAAGGAATCATGTGTTCCATGCTCGCTCTAAGCACATTGAGGTGCATTATCTCTATGTCAGGGAGAGGTTCTCTGTTGGGGAGATCAGCTTGGCATATGTGCCCACACAGGAGAACATTGCATATCTTTTCACAAAGGCTCTACCCAGGGAGAAGTTTGAAGCTTTCCGCAAAGCTTTCGGCTTACTTCTTTTTGTGGAGTTATTTCCACATAGCATTGCACTTCCTTATACATGAGTGCTAGCTCCTTGTTCACCGATCACTCCCAGGGGGGATTTGTTGATATTTTTAGGTATTGATGTGTGTGAACACACTAGGACCGTCGGGGCACTTTTTCCGTCTTTAGGAGGTTTTTTTTCCCCGACTTGTATATACGCCTATTGCCCTAATGGGCTACTTATCTTTGTACATTGTTTAGTAATACATTCAGTATTGTGTGTTGTGCTCCAAGCTTCTTCTCCTTCTTTGTGATGTTCGCATGCTTCCGCAGACGTCTATCTCCAACATGCATGTCTATATGTATGCATGCTTGTGTATGCATGCTTGTGTATGTGTGCATGTGTATTGTGTATGTGTGTGTATATGTGTCACATAGTATGATATTTGGGGAACAATCAAATCTTAGGCTCAAGTGACAAGGATTCTCTTTCTCTCTCTCTCTCTCGCCTTTGTAGGTGGATGCTCCTTTGCATTTTACTCCTTGCGATGGTGCTCATTTGCCTCTCTCATTTTAGTATATTACCGATGGAAATCGATATTTTCTTTGTCTCGCCTAGAGCATCACTTACATGAAACCTATTCATTGCACATAGTTTGTGTGCATGGATCAAGGCATTGTTGGCTAGCAATGCCGGACTTAATTTTGTGTGACATAAATGATTTTAAAATGTCGTTAAAGTGACATCCTTTGTTTTCTTTAAGCTTGCCACTTATGTGACGCTATGCCGTCCCTTTCCTTGTAGTGCTTGAGGCAGGGGAGGAGTACGTTAGGGAATCAATTATGTTCTATCAAATGCTTTTAATCGTTTTCTGTTTATGCTTACGAATATCGCTATACAATATTCCGAATTCATGTTCTATAACATACTTGCCATCACTTTTTTTTATGCTTACGAATATCACTATACACAAATGTAGTGGAAACCATGAGTCCACTTTGAAAGGATATACTTTTCATCACTTTTTCTTTTCTTGTTTCAGAATACCCTATGTATATCATTCAAAGAAGGAGGAGTCTCTCTCATCAAACGACTAGGAGAGAACAATCATTGGTGTAAGTTTGATGCATTTCATGTTAATATGGAAGATTGGTTGAGGACTCACCAATTAATCGCATGAATTGACAACCTAATTTTCTCATGGTTTCGTTCTTTATGTCTTTGGTATTGATGAATTCCAAGATGTATGCATATCCAAAATGCTCTCTCTCTCTCTCTGGCTTAGACTTTATCCTCTTCTACGAAGATAATTTAACACTTTGAACACAGAAATCATAATTCTTTCATTCAAGGGCAATTCCATACCATGGTATATAAAGTCCGAATGATGTAATTTGTAGTTATATTTCTTGTCCTTTAGGTTTCAAATATAGATATTACGACGTACCACTGATATTATTTTAGCACAAGGTCAAAGTAAAATGAGGACAAGCGTAGGAGTAGCTCTTTTTGGTGTATGGCTATGGTGTATGATCTTTGTTGATCTGCATCCCCTTTACCGTTGATGTAGGACGATAACCCATCTTCATGCGAGGCTTTATTGATTCAAATCCATCTGCATCCCTATCCCTGTGCAAATTAATGATGCTGAGAATATATGAGAATTACACAAAAGTAAGAATTGCGTTAATCAGACTATTAAGCGTAAGAGATTAGAGAATCACAATATCTATAAACGCCTTCAAGTGCTTGTTTCGCATGTGCAGGAGCTCCTTCCTTCAATTGCGCAGTTCTCTCTCTCTCTCTCCCTCTCTCTCTCTCTCTCTCTCTCTCTATGTGTGTGTGTCGCTGTCTCTGTCTCTATCTCTATATAGATAGATAGAGAGATTGATAGATAGATAAATGTGTGTGTGTGTGTGTGCGTAGATCCATTACTAATAGAACTTCTACCTATACTGCACTTGAAGCAGGTTGGTCATCAAACAGTATAGCTACTCGTTCTATTCTTTTCTTCAATGATTTCCCAACGTCAAAAGCCGCAGTGCTGTCCATTGTTTCGTTCAAGAGCTTCCGAATATCGTAAGTGTCTCGTCGCTCCTCCTTCTCGTTCATTCACATTCATGCCCTCTATTTGGCTGTAAGAGTGCTTGTGTATGCTTTCAGAACGGTTTTCTGAAGAAGATCTGCCTGTGTCTGATTACATATGGAAGCGATCAGAAGACCTCCTGCAGAAGGTTTTTCTTGGAAGGAACTTTTCTTTTCTTTACGTTGAAATGCTCTTTGTTTGTTTACATGGATAGAAGACGCACTCGATAGGCGTACTGCTGCTAGACATGCGCATTTGCGCACCTCCACCTCCCCACATGTGCACGCGCGCACACACACGACCGCCGACATAACCATTCTGCACTACCTACAATACACGATATACACAAGTAATAGAAGCACCGGTGTATTCACTTTGGCACACCATGTCAGAGAAAGTTCGGACGAAGCCTAATCTCCTTGCTTGAATAGATTGCTTGAATAGATTTGTCTACAGTCCCGTTTCATCGACTTTCTTCTTCATTCATCTATTCCGTCTGCTATCATGCAGGCACGACAGACGATCTTCATCTCAGGTATTCGGAACGGAAAGCTAGATCCCAACTTCTACGCTGTATACACACTCCAAGATGCTTTGTACTGTCGCATCGTCTCGCACTTGTGGGCGCAAGTTGCTGCGGATAGATTTGACGTGGATGCTGATATACGAAGCTTCGCAGAGAAGGTCTCCTCCAAATACAAAGGCGCTGATGTTTCCATGTGTAAAGCCTGGCAAGTCAACGACATAGCTGTTGGAGAGTACGTTCTGCGCTACACAGGCTTCATAGAAAAGAAGATCAAAGAGTATGCCCCAAACGCTCTGATCGCTACATATGCATGTGTCAAGCTATGGCACACATTGACGAGCGAACTCTTGAAGACTGTGCCAAAAGACAATCCCTACAGAGTTTGGGTAGATGCAATGCACAGCAGTGGAACGACTGCACGGGAGCAAGCAGCTCTAATAGATAAGCATTTTGGCTTCAATCGTGAAGCTGCTCTCTCAATGTTTCGGAACGCTATGCAGCATGAGATCGACTTTTTCAACTATGGAGGAGAGATTAAAAAATAGTAAGAGTGCAGCCCATGCATATGACTAGACATAAGACAGAAGTTATTCACTTTCATGCAAAAAGTTGAAGTTATTTCGGTTGTTCTGATGCATGCATACCGAAAAACAAAATCAAAGTATGTTCTCATTCTCATCAATCTTTCTTTTCATGTGTCGACTAATCTTGCTACATCAAACTTTCACTACACCCATATATATCTCAAGTCCAAACATCTATCGAGTGCTTATAAATCTAATAATCTCCATTTCATTCACAAGATATGAACTTAAATGTCAAAAAGAGAAGTTAAAAGCACTTTCTGTATTAGTTAAATAAGCTCTTTGCATTCATGATTCTTTTGTGGGATTGAATCTCTTTTAATATAGTCCATAATAGACAATGTTTCATCAATTTGTAAAAAGGTTTAGTATATTCTAAGTCCTTGGTAAGTTGAAGACCCAAATTGATTGTAAAGAACCAAAAATGTAATGTTAAACTCTATTATTTTTCTTCAGTAATATAAAGACACAAATAGAGAGAGCACAGAATGATATTGTAGCACCTACTATATGCATATCTATGTTTGATACATCCTGAGCAATGTGTATGGTGTGTTGTGGTGTATCATATACAATGTTTGGTTTAAGTTTATTAATTAATGCGGTAGGAAATATGTAGCGTATTGAAGATGGTGTACGATACATTGTCCAAGAAAATCACGATGCTCCAAACAGGATACAAGATCATCGCCAAAGTCATTGCCAATAGAATATCGTGCCATATGAGATCTTGGCTAAGTGAGGACCAAAAAGGCTTCATCAAAGGCAGGTCTATCCTGGAAACCATTATGGATATTTGGGAAGGTATTCAATTTGCAAACGAGTCTAATCAAGACGTGGTCTTCCTCAAGATCGACTTTGACAAAGCCTACGATAGGCTAGAATGGGACTATATTCTGCAGTCGCTCCAAGACCTCGGATGTAGTCAGAAATTCACCAAGATGATCGCGACCCTGCTCGGCAATGCAACGACCCAAATTAACGTTAACGGAAAACTTTCGAAGGCGATCCATCTTAAAAGATCTATTAGACAAGGATGCCCTCTTGCCCCCCTTCTCTTTGCCATCGCCACTGAAGGGCTGAGCAGACTTGTGGCTCATCATGTGGAGGCTGGCAATATCATAGGCCTCCAGCTACCTCACGCCCACAGTCAAATCATCATGAGACTCTTTGCCGACGATATGAATGCGTTCGTTCACAATGATAATACCAGTCTGGAGACTTTCTGGAGGTGTCTTGATACCTTTTGTGAGGCCTCTGGATCCAAAATCAACCACAATAAGACCGCCTTTAGGGCCATTGTGGGACATCAACCCGGCCTTCTCATTGATCATGGCTGTCAAATCATTCCGCAGGGTCAAATCATTCGGCTGCTCGGAATCCCCTTGGGGTTTGGCGTCTCTATGGAGCAGCGATGGAACTGGGTGCTGGCCAAACTTGAAAACAAGCTCAATTACTGGAGAGGTATGCAAATCAATCTCGCTGGACGGGCGATGGTAATCAACACGTTCCTCCTCTCGTCTACCATCTATTTCCTTTCTTGCTGGAGACCGAATGAGCAAGGCCTATCCAAACTGAATAGCATCTGCAGAAACTTTCTTTGGACGGGTGACCATAACAGAAGGGGGGTGCCCAAAATCAAATGGGCCATCTGCACCAGCCCTAGAGATAGCGGGGGGCTTGGCATCCTGGACATTGGGTGCATGGCTAACAAACTGGCAGCCAAATGGATGATTAAAGCTTGGTGCAATAGGGAGGCCTCGTGGGCCAAGCTGATCTTCAGAAACAAAAATGAGTTGGCCCTCACGGGATTCCCGAACTGGAAGAACCTTGACATCATGACCCTGCTATTCTCCCCGATACCTGTCTTCCCGAAAGGCTCCAATCTCGTATGCTCTCTTTGGAAGGGCTGGAATAAAGTTAAAAGCTTCACAAGAATTAGTGAGGACTGGAAGTGGGCGGCCGGCATCAGACAAAACGACTCTATCTGGTTTCCGATTCATGGCATCCGGAGTGTGGAGCCGTGGAACATTCAAAATGCCAAGAAGTTATGGAACAAAGTATTCAAAAAATGGAAACAACTCTGGAAACATGACACCAACAGTTGGATCAACTACGAGGATATCGACCCTCGCATAAACATCTCCTACGAAGAATGGAACACCTTGCAAAGCAGATGCCTTGCCTGGGATCGGCACGAAACTCGACTACTCATGGGACATGACGCTCCGAACGTGCGTGGTCTCAAATGGCACAATGGAAACAGCCTACTCAAAATCCTGAACACCAATGAAACGATTGACCTTCAGATCAACCTCAACAAGAAGTGGTGCCTGTCTTGGACGCGGCTTCGTTGGGACATGAAATTCATGGGTATCTGGCACCCACTTATAGAGATTAAGAAGTCGGTCCTCTTATGGCAAATTCTTCATCGAGGAATTTGGACTAACCATAAGGCAAGCAAAATTTGTGGGATCCCTCCGTGGTGCAAACGTTGCCACCGCGCAATCGAAGATGTCCCACACATCTTCCTTACTTGCCCCAACTCCTACAGAATCTGGCAGATGGTTGGACTAAAAATCAGAGTCCAGAAACAGCTTAGTTGGAAACAAGTCCTTTTGGGTGAAGCGATTGGGTGCTCTGCGGCTCTCTGGAACGCAATCAGAGGGGAAGTCCTGTGGAAAATTTGGCGGGAGCGGTGTGCTGTCAACTTCGGTGACACCCCCAGGGAGTGGTCGATTGAGAAATCTCTATTCCTCCTTGGCAAAAGGATTGTCAACAGTAAGAAATCCCCCCCCTTCAGGCATCATCAAGTCCTCCTTTTGATCAACAACAAGCTTAAACCCAAGTGGGTCCCGCATGAGGGCGACGAGAGGGTGATCAACCTTCTTTGTAATGCAACCTAGGAATCAACCAAGCTTCCCCTGCTTTGTGGGATTTGGGGGGTCCCGTGGGCACTAGTCCCCTTCTATTGTACCTTTGTTTCTTAATTTAATTCAAGTCCGGGAGAGTAGGCTATTGCCGAACTTCCTTTATATTAAAAAAAAATTTCGATAAAATTGTTACTACTATGCTAAGAATTTGTTGGTCATGATATTTTGTGTAAAGAATAAGAGAATGGAATACTGAATTTTGTTTGAGGTTAAATAAGTGGTGAAGAATAGTAAAATAGCCAAAGTCATGAAAAGGGAAATTACGGGATTTTAATGGTGTTTGTTTGATCCTCCCAGCTTAGAACCCAAAAGTAATTGTTAGCTAGCGTTTTTTTTGGATGTTTTATTTTAAGAAAGTGCTACAATATTTAGAACGTATTCCTATAGTGAAGTCTGCATATAGAGAGACTTTGTTATAGACCCGATGGTTTACATGGGTGATCATGCTTTGATGTTTGATAGACTCACTACTCCATCTTCAAATGAACAAAAATGATCCATGCTGCTCTAAGTTGTAAGGCCCCAATCCCCATTATGAGGGGAAGCCATTATAAGACCCCAAAGGTTTATGGAACCCTAACTTTCGAGTTAGATGAGGTCTATGTGTGACCATTGATGATGATAGATCATCTTTGTGAGCCCATCCATAAGGTTGGATAGGACATAAACTTTTGGGTCATTGGATCTCCAATCAATGCAAAACTAATGGCCTTATTGGGTTACCTAGTTTCCCATAAAACCTTATTGGGGGAGGAGAGAGAAGGGCTTTCCCCCCTTTGGTTAGGTGTCAGCGGCCTACCTTATAGCCCATAGGGCCCAAACAATGGGACCTATGGTCATGGAGATATTTTCTTTTTTCTCCTAAGTACATTTATCTATACCAACTTCCATTGTAAGAGCTATATAAGAATGGCCATGGTGTAGCTTTACTAGTGAGCCCTTCATCCACATTCTTTCTAGCAACTATTTTTTTCTCTCCTAGGTACATTTATCTATACCAAATTCCATTGTAAAAGCTATATAAGCAAGGACATGGTGTAACTTTACTATTGAGCCCTTCATCCAGATTCTTTCTAGATCAGCATCTAAGCTTCATACTAGTGAAAGTCATAAACATGTCATAACCAAAGCAGACAAGTTATTTCCATGTTCTAAGAAAACTCTATGATTTTGCAAATTTGATCCCATTATCACTAGAATAGTTTGTAGATAGTCTAAGGAAATCATAAGAATAGAGAGCAAAGTTCTCGGGACTATTCATGACATGAGCACCAAGAAACACCCAATCCAAATAATCCTAGTTGAATGTTTCCTCTTGATGGTAATCTTCTACGTGCTTGGAAATATAGAAGCCCATATGTTTTTTGTGCTCTAATTCCAAGTAATATATTGATAGGGTTCTCACTCTCATTTAACATACTACCAAGTGGAACATATTGAGAAATCAATATGAAACGCATAATCAAACATGGATTCAAAACGTGGAGAATCAGCTAGTAGTAGAAAGGTTTGTTCATGGGGAGACTATAGAGGTGTTTATCACTTGCATAAAGAATCTATGGGATCAAATGGTAGGAGCATGTGTACAAAAGTCAAATGAGGAGCAATCTCAACATTATCTTCAAATTTTTCCACCAAAGTTTGATGGTTTGGTAAGTCATCCTAATACTCAAATAACAACGAAACCTCTTTCCTTTTAAGAATTCAATGGCTTACTCATGGAGGGGAGTTGCTGCTCTAGGCAAGGACTGGAAACAATAAAGGAGATTTTGCATTCATAGCAAGCACCAAAGTAGGGAAAGTGGAATCTTTAGAAGATGCAGATAGAAAGAAGAACAAAAAAAAGGAAGTTCAAGGGAGAGTGTGTCATTTTGCAAGAAGAGAGGCCTCAAAATTCAAGACTCTCACATCAAGAATGCCAAAAAGAAGAATGGCTCTTCGAAAGGTTGCAACGAAAAGGAGTCTGCCAACATTGCAGAAATAGAGCTTGAGTTATTTTGCGATAGAGGGAGCATGCTCCTTGGATGAAGATTCATGAAATGAAAATTAATATTTAATTAAAATACATGCATTTAATTAAAATAGATACATCTAATTAAACTAATATTAATAAATTAGTTTTAATTAATATCAATACTAAAACTTTATTTAGGATGTGTGTGTATGTAAAAACCTAGAAATCCTTATATATATATATATATATATATATATATATATATATATATATATAAAAACCCTTAAAAATCTAATTATCTATTTTTTGAAAATTTAATTATATATATTTTACATATTTTGATTTTTCCCCTTATGTTTACATACATTTAATTAGAATATTCACACATTCTAATCTTTTCCCTTTTTTACATATATTTGATAATATATAGTAATATTGTGCGTACATGTATGTATGAATATGTGTGTGCATATGTGTGTCTATGTATGTATACATTTGTGTGTGTATGCATATGCGTGTGTGTATCTATATGCATGTGTGTATGTAATATGTATGTGAGTGTGTATGTATATATGCGAGTGTGTGGGTGTGTGTGTATATACGTGAGTGTGTATGTATATGTATATATGAATGCATGCATGCACACATATGCATGAATATACATGTGCATATGTGATATGTATGTGAGTGTGTGTATGCATATGTGTGTGTATGTATGTATGCATATGCATGTGTGTATCTATATGTGTGTGTGTACATGTATTTATGTATATGTGTTTATGCATATGTGTATGTATGTATGTATGTATGTATGTATGTATGTATGTATGTATGCATATGTGTGTGTATGTTTATGCATGTGTGTATGTATGTATACGTGTGTATGCATATGTGTGTCTATGTATGTATGCATGTGCATGTGAGTATGTGTATGTGTGTATGCATATGTGTGTCTATGTATATGCATGTGTATATGTAATATGTATGTGAGTGTGCATGTATATATGTGAGTGTATGTGTGTATATATATGTGAGTGTGTATGTATTTTTATATATGAATGCATGCATGCATATGCATGAATATGCATGTGTGTATGTAATATCTACATGTATGTATGTACATGTATGTATGCATATGCATGTGAGTATGCATATGTGTGTGTATTATATGTGTGTATGCATATGTGTGTGTATGTATGTATGCATATGCATGTGTGTATGTATACGTGTGTGCATGTGTATACATCTATGTATGTATATGTGTGTATGTATGTATGCATATGTATGTGAGTATGCATATGTTGGTGTGCATATATGTGTGTATGTATGTATGCATATGCATATGAGTATGCATATGTGGGTGTGTGTTTGTAAATGCATTTGTGTATGTAATATGTATATGCGTGTGCATGTATATGTGAGTGTGTGTGTGTATGTGTGAATGTGTGTATGTATGTGTGTGAATATATGTATGCATATGTGTGTATATGTGTGTATATGGGTGTGTATGTATGAATGCATATGCATGTGTGTATATGTGTGAATGTATGTATGCATGCATATACATGAGTTTGTGTATGTGTATCTCCCTTTCTCTCTCTTTCATATTTCTCTCTCTCTCTCTCTATCTCTCTCTCTCTTTCTATTTGATCTCTCTCTCTCTCTCTCTCTTTCATCTCTCTTACATTCTCTCCTATTTCTTTCATCTCTCTCTCTTTCATCTCTCTCTCACTTACTCTCTCTCTCTCTCTTTGTCTCTCTTTCTCTCTCTCTCTCTCTCAATCTATGTCAATAGAGAACAAAACAATCACTTACATTGGTGTAATTCTTTGGATCCCTATCATCCCAACCCACTTAACATTGTCCTCTGTCGAATTCCAAAGAATGAACGCCAAAAAGCTCATACAAAACCAAGGAGAAGAGAAACTAGAAAAGAGAAAACATAAATAAAGAGAAAGCTTACTAGAGTAATTTGAGATCTAGAGAAAGAGAGACGTGTGTGTAGAGAGAGAGAGGTGTGAACACAATAGGCTCACAATGTCAGCAAATGTTGATTTTTTGCTCTTGGGTTTAAACATGCTATCGGTATGAGCATCGGTATTTCTAGGTAATTACCAACACTCATACCGATGCCTATACTGGCATTGAGTTTTTCCGATGCATATATCGACCATTTATTTCTAACGTCTATACCAACGATCAAATGACTATCAGTATGGCCTCCGTGCTTTTTGCAAACATTTTCAATGGTCATAGCAATGTTGAGGCATGATTGTCAGTATAGACAACATCAGTATGCCCCTCATATGTTGTAGTGATGTAAGCCACTTTCTGAGCTCATGGAACCCAATACAAAGTTGGTTGCAAGTGAAGGAGAGGCTATAGAAGATGTTACACTATATAGAAGCATAATTGGTTCATTAATTTATGCTACATTCACTAGACATGATCTTGCATATGTTGTGGGTGTACTTTCTCAATTTCTGCATGCACCCATTCATGTCATCCTATGGTAGCAAGAAAAGTGTTTAGATACCTCATTCACACCATCAAACAAAGTCTATTCTACTCTTATGATGATGATCTAGGTGTCAAAGTCTATAGTGATGTTGATTGGGCAGGTAGCAAAGATTATCAAAGGAGTACATCAGGTTATGTTCTCATGATAGGTAGAAAAGTGATCTCATGGAGCTCTAAGAAGCAACCCACTATTGCTCATTCATCCACAGAGATTGAATACACAGGTTTATCATTGGCTACATGTGGGATATTATGAATTTAAAAGCTACTTAAGGACTTGGAAGTGAAAGTGGAGGAGTTTCCTCTTTAAGGAGATAACATTTCAAGCATCTATCTAGCAAACAATCCCATGTTTCATGCAAGGAGCAAGAACATAGAGGTTCATTATCACTTCATGAGAGAAAAGGTGATGGCAAAGGAGCTATATATTAGGTTTGTAAACATAAAAGAGTAGGGTACATACATGATGAGAAAGTTTCTTGAAGGTACAAAGCTTTGAGGATTCAAGGAAGCAATCAACATGAGAGACATAGGATGAAGCAACGAAGGAAAAGGACTTGAGTTTGAGGGGGAGTGTTGGAAGTTAAGCTGCATTTCATGCTCAAGCATGTGGGAACATGCTTCAAGCTTCAGCTTCCACATCATCCATGATCAAAGGAGGATATTTTCCACAAGTTGGAGGCATCATATCATGTCTATAATGGAAATGTTTTTATTAGATAAGAAATATGTCACCTCTTGATGTGATTGGACCTCACTTTTTGACATGTATATGCTTTTGATTAGTTAAAGAGGTTAGTATGTAATCTTTCAAACCTCTAATGAGTTTTAATGTGACTAAGAGTGATGGAAATATGTGTCCAAGCTGCCTCCTTGTTTAAGCACACCCCCTATTAGCTGTCCTCTACATATTTTGTGAAAATTTCACTTTTACATACTCTATCTTTAGACTAGATGACTGTTCAAGACCCCACGATCTTGTAATTGTTGTTTCACCTTCATTTTAAATCCATTTCTAGTTATTTTTATCTTGTGCCAAGACAATGTGTCTATAGTTAGCAAATACTCTCTGAAGAGATCAAGTTATCTGTTATGTTGCAACTAGTTGAGGCATCATCCGATATCCAAGTGGAGTGATTTTACTATCATTAGAAATCTCTTTAAGAGTAAGTTCGGGTTTGCAAGGTTCCATGTCCATTTTTTGCATGTACTCAGAGAAACATAGAAGATATAGAGCCTATGTATGAAAACATTCAGGATCCTAGGAGGTTTCATTTGTACACATAGGAGTGTTTATCCTTCAACAAGAGTCATCCACGATCCAGATTGCAGGGCTTCTATGCAAAAAGAAAACAAAAATATCATGAATAGTGGAACTTGGGAGCTAGTGGATCAATCCCCTAAGCATAAAGTCATGGGCACCAAGTGGGTCTAAAAGCCAAAGTACATGATTGATGGTACTTTGGAAAAAATACAAAGCAAGAAGTATTGCATAGGATACTCACGAGTTGAAGGGATTGACTTTTGTGAATCATTAGCCCTGACTGCAAGTAGTATCAAGTAGTACTAGTTGTGAATGTGCATAAATGATGGCCACTCTATCACATGGATATTAAATCAATGTTCTTCAATGAGGACTTGAAAGAGGAGGTTTATGTGTGTAAACCACTAGGATTTGAGGCTTCTCATATAGAGAAGAAGGTATGCAAGCTGAAGAACCCATTATATGGGCTGAAGCACACCCCTAAAATCATGGTATCATTGGATAGATAAGTATCTCTTGGATCTAGGTTTTAAATCTTGTGCTTTTGATGCTAACTAGTATGTTCTAAAGAGAGGAGGGAAGACAATTATGTTTGTGATCTACGTAGATGACCTCATGATTAGAAGAAATGATGATGCTCCCCTTGAATAAACAAAAGATGCCATGAGTTCAAAAATTGAAATGATAGACTTGGACTTTATTAATTATTTCTTAGACCCTGAAGTTTGGCACAAACTAGGGAAAGTTTTCATCTCTCAACAAAAGTATGCAAGATAGATTTCAAAGGCGTTTGACATGGAGGATTGCAAGGAAATTTCTACACCTAAGGAGATCAACACATCTATTGAAGATGCTTCACCTCTAGTGGATATTGGAAGATAAAGAAATTAATTGTAATTATCATCTACTTGCAAAATAGCAAACAAGATATCTCTTCTGATCTTACAATAGTAAGCATGTTCTCTATAAGCCTTTCCAAGCTCATTGGAAGGCAAGCCTGCAGATACTCAGGAATGTGAAAGGAACCATTGATTATGTTACTCTCTATGAAGAAGGATCATCTCGCATTGTATACTATGATTTAGATTGGGCAAGAGACATTGATACTAGAAAATCAATTTTTGGATATTGATTTCCTTTAGGATGTGGGATTTTCTCTTGGTCCAATAAGAAGCAAGTATCTCTTGGATCTAGGTTTCAAAATATGTGCTTTTGATGCTAATTTGTATGTTCTAAACAGAGGAAGGAGGACAATTATGCTTGTGCTCTATGTAGATGACCTTGTGATGACAAGAAATGATGATGCTCTTCTTGAACAAACGAAAGATGCCCTAAGTTAAAATTTTGAAATGATAGACTTGGGCTTAATGCATTATTGCTTAGCCCTTGAAGTTTGGTAGGAGCTAGGGAAAATTTTAATCTCTCAACAAAAGTATGCAAGAAATATTTTGAAGGCATTTCATATGGAGGATTGCAAGGAAATTTCTACACCTATGAAGGTCATCACATCTATTGAAGATACAAGAAATTTATTGGAACTATCATCTACTTGTACAATAGCAAACAAGATATCTCTTATGCTCTTAGAATAGTAAGTAGGTTCTCTATAAGCCTTTCCAAGGTCACTAGGAGGCAAGCATGCGGATACTCAGGTATATGAAAGGAACCATTGATTATGGTATTCTCTATGAAGAAGCATCATCTCCGGTTGGATACTTTGGTTTAGATTGGGCATGAGAAATTAATACTAGAAAATTAGTTTATGGATAATTTCTTTCTTTAATATTTGGGATTTTCTCTTGGAATAGTAAGAAATGTTCTAGATATTGCAATATCTTCTACTAAAGCTGAGTACAATGTAACATGTGTTGCAACATGTGAAGGAGTATGGTTGAGGAGGATTGTATGCCACATAAGAGTATAGGGATAGGAGGCTACATGGTTGAAATGTGACATCCAAAGTTGCATGACCATCACCAAGAATATTGTTTACATGCATGTACCAAGCACATAGAAATTCAATATCCTTATGTGCATGAGTTCATCAAGGATGCGATTGTGCAGATAAACTATTGTCCAACTGAAGAAAATGGAGCATAAATCTTCACCAAGGCTCTTGGGAGAGAGCAAGTTTAGTGACACTTTCAAAGTCTTGCGATTGACCAAGGAGTTACTTCACTACATGGTGGACATTGAAGCAGGTTGTTAGATATACTCAATAGTCCACCCTTAGGTGACCACAAATGATCCATGGTGCCCTACATTGTAAGGCCCGATTATGAGGAGAAGGCATTGTGACAGCCTAGACATTTTTGGAATCCTTACTTCCAAGTTAGATGAGGTCCATGTCTGATTGTTGATGGTAATAGATGACCTTTGTAAGCGTAACCATTATGTTACGCAGGCCATTAGGTTGCCATGCAAGGCAAAAATAAAGGCCTTGTATTGCAATGCAGTTTCTCCATACAACCTTGATGGGGGGGAGTGTAGAAGGGGGCTTTGCCCCTTTCGCGGGGTCCATGGGGCCCATCCCTCTGACCCATAGTAGGACTTCTAGTCATGCAGATATTGTGAGATTGTATATTCTACGGACTATTTTGCATCTCTTGACTACATTTATCTATACCTAGAGCCCTTGTAAAAGCTATATAACCATGGGCCATGTGTTGCTTTACACATCATTGTGAACTGTTAATTCCTTCATCTAGAGTCTTTCTAGATCCCCATCTAACCTCCACATTGAGAGCACATGGGTGGACAACACATCTTTCTAGCTGCATTACTCTTGGCAATTTGAGAGTTTGAGTTCCTTATCTCACGCTTTGAATCTTTCTTTGTCTACAATTGTTGCTCAACTCTTTCTACTAGTCTATCCCTATGTTGTTATTTCTTACATTATCATGTATACATTTTAATGAAAATTTAAGCTCAAAAGACATCATCACTTGTTGATGCATGCATATATTATATAAATTTGGTTCAAAGTATGTTCTTATTATGCAACACTAGGTTTATACACTATTGATGTGCCGAATATATCCTCAAATAAACTTGGAAAGAAACATTTTTCATTCAATGATACATGTGTTGAATTAGGTCAAAGATACCATATATTTTAAATCAGATACATGCCATGAGACAAATTAATTGGCTACTAAGAGTCACATTTGCCTCTAAATAGATGATTTTATTATATTGTTTCTTACTAGGTTCATGAATTTTCATGTAGATCAATAAGAAGAAAACCAAGATTGAAGTATTATAAAAAGAAGTTCAGCACAAGGCAACATGAATTGCTGCATGTGTAAATTTTTCAAGGGATGGAAATGGAGTCAATGAAGCTACAACTTTGAAGTCTAAGAATCAATAATAACATGGAAACAAAAAAGAACTCATTATTTCACGCTTGTAAAAATCATATTGATGTCCAATGCTATTCTCTTCATGAGCTTATCACTGATCAAATAGTAGATTTCAAGCATTATCCTACTTTGGAAAATTGTCCTAGAATTTTGACAATGGAATTACTAAGTCATCAAATGGTGTAACGACTTCCATAAACCAAATTTGTTTAAAGATTATAGCTCATAGTGGGGTAGACATTGAGGACGAGGGATGATGGGTGGATCTCTATTTCCGAAATTGTTTTCATAAAACATTCTATTGATCATGCCCAAATCAAGGAAATTATAAGGGGCTATCTATAGCCCAATGGCAAATATTTTGGAGTTTTAAGAATGTTAAATTAGCCCAATAAACTTTAGATTATAAGAAAGGATATTGCGTAAATTTTCCCCTTTAACATAAATGTATGGGTCTTAGATGGTAGATTTTCACCCCGATTCTATAAATTTGTAAATCTTGGGGATGGGTGTTCTATTCCCTACCTCTCCCATCTTTGCCTTCTCTAGAGCTCACATGTGTGAAGAGAGATGGTGGATGCAATCCCAAGATGAGTTGATGCTGCTACAACCGGCTTCGCACCAGCCAACTAAGACTTCAGAGTTTATTAGTAGACCCTTTGAGCTTCCTAAATCCACCAAAATATCAGCCATGTACTTTAGAACATGTATCTCAAAAGTTTGACTCAAGATAGACTAATTGCAAAATGACCAGCTCCCAAAACTTGGTATTTTTTTATATACACCTACTGGAAAAATGAACAGTGCTCTCAACCTGGTAAGAATTAGAAAACTTACTTTTGGACACAGCAAACAAATTTAGGTAGCTTTCTATTCCAAGTTGAAAAACTTCAAATGATAAACGGAGCACTGAGAACCACATTCATCAACATCAAGAACATGCCTGCCATTCTCGTGGCTCTACAAAGATATACGAATGAGAAGTGAAATGCAGATATCGCCCAAAGTAGAAACCCAATGACCATGAAAATTTATATGCAAACACTAGAGAGTGAGGGCCATCTAACGCACATTAAAAATCTGAAAATGGTTGAGTAGAACGCGAGATATGAGCTTCTAAAGTTACCACGTGGAGTGCATATAGCAGAGAACAAAATAGAGAAGTAGAGACTAATGAATGTATAGATTCATATATGATTACAACCACATTGGAAATGAATATTTGCACAATGGGAGTGGAATGATAAAGCTATGGATTAATCTCTTCAATCTCTACAAAATGACATGAAGTGGTCACGTACAAGGTTTGCCAATCACCTCTTCCTTCTTGCTCTTTTTATAGCTACTCTTGAAGGGAGTTTTGAATTCGAATTCGAATGGTTCCACCTAAAAGTGATCCCCAAATTTATTAAGCACTCCCTCAGCTCACTAATTCATGGTTTTAGGTATTTGGAGCCACGATTTTTATTTTTACATCATGGATGAGGTAATCCATTCTTTTTCTTTTTTCTTTTTCACAATTACAAGAGATAAAATATAGTCTTTTACAAGATGTGTTCACATGACTACACATATGAATATAAATCAAATAATATCAAGCGTGTAGGCTGGGGTAAAATTCTGCAACAGGTCCCCCTCAAGCCTAACATGCTTGGCCTCCAAATATATCTTCAATTGTCCTTGATTTCCTGCAAGCCAATCATCAACTTGAATCTGCTTAACTTTGTACCATGAAGAGCTTTAGTCAACATGTCTGCACATTGCATATCTATAGAGACATAGGATAGTTGAATATCCTTGCTCATTAGCTTCTCCGTTACATAATGGTAGTGAACTTCAGTATGCTTGGTTCTAGCATGGTATACCGGATTAGTTGCTAGATGTAGTGAGCTTGTGTTGTCACCAAAAACGTGAGGTGTTGAAGAATGAAGTCCAAGATCTGTATACAAAGACTTTAACCACATGATCTCTTGAGTTGCATTAGCCAAACCTCTATATTCAGCTTCATTAGAAGATAATGCCATGGTTGGTTGCTTCTTGGATGACCAAGAAATGATTTTTGAACCTACAAATGATACATACCTAGATGTGCTTCTTCTATCATCTCTAGATCCGGCCCAATCTGCATCTGAGTAGACCTTTAGCTCAATATCTAAAGTAAATGGATAAAACAAACATTCATTCATAGTCCCCTTTAGGTACTTGAGGACTCTCTTGACCGCTTCCATATGCAGTCTTCTCAGCTTATGCATAAAATTACTCAATATGCTAACACTATAGCATATATCCACCCTTGTGAGTGTTGCGTAGCTCAAACTTCCAACCAAGCTTTGATAGCTTGTGATGTCTTCAATTGGCTCCCCTTCATAAGCACTAAGCTTATGATTTTTCTCCATAGGTGTACCTCCACACTTGGTATTTTCCATCTTGAACTTGACAAGCATGTCATGCATATACTTCATTTGTGTTATATATATACGTGAATCTATGTAGATCAACTCCAATCCAAGAAAATAAGTGAGTGGTTCGAGGTCACTTATTTTGAACTCCTCCTTCATTTGATTCTTTACTTGTTTGATTCCTTCAAGATCATTGCCTGTGGTAATAATATCAGCAACATACACAAATAAATACATCACTTCAGATCCAATCCTCTTTATGAACAAAGAGGTATCGGCCTTGCTAGCTTCGAAACCTTGGTCCTGCAAATAAGTCACCAATCTGAAATTCCAAGCTCTTGGAGCTTGCTTCAATCCATACAAGGCTTTCTTTAATTTTCATACATAGTTAGGATGATGTGCATCCTCATATCCAAGAGGTTGTGCCATATACACTTCCTTAGAAATCCATCCATTTAAGAAAGCATTCTTTACATCAAGTTGATAGAGCTTTTAATTTCTAGATGCAGCAAGACTAATGAGAACCCTAATTGTAGGCATTTTTGCAACAGGAGAGCAACTCTCCTCATAATCAATACCATGGGTTTGAGCAAACCCTTTAGCAACTAACCTTGCTTTATGTGCTATTTATACTTCCATCTGGATTCCTCTTGATTTTGTATATCCATCGAGATCCAATTACCTTCATAGATGGCTTGTTAGGTACAAGGTCCCAAGTGTCATTCTCCTTCAAGGATTCCATTTCTTCATCCATTGCATCTCTCCAAGCTTTCTTGCTTTGTGCTTCTTCGAATGTGGTAGGTTCTTCATTGGTTGAATCCTTTGCAATGTAGATTGAGTGCTTCTTGACCAAAGAAGTATCATAACCAAACCTCTGTGGTTTCTTCTTCTCCCTTGAAGAACTTCTAAGTGGTTGATGTGAGCTCTCGGGTCCATATGTAGCATCTTGCATCTTTGCTTTACCTTTGCTCTTCCATAGCTTTAGTCTTTCCAAGTCTTCTAGGTCAATCTCTGAATCACTTTCTTCAATTTGTTCTGGCTCCTTTGGTTGAAGTGATGGAAAATCTTCATGCAAGTCATAAGGCAGCTTCACTTTCCTGTCATCATCAAACCGTGATTTGTTTTCATCAAAAATTATATCTCTACTCACAAAAATTCCTTTATTGGTTGGATTGTACAATCTATATCCTTTTTCGTTTTTATCATAACCAATGAATATGCACTTCTCTGCTTTGGGATCCAATTTCCCTCTTACTTGAGAAGAAAACGAGCATAGGCTAATCATCCAAAAATTTTACAATGCTCTAGATTAGGTCTTCTTCCATTCCATACTTCATATGGGGTGGTTCCATCTAGTGACTTAGATGGAATTCTATTTATGAGATATGTGGTTGTAGACACAACCTCTGCCCATAGGTAGTTTAGCAATCCCATTTCATTGAGCATGGACCTTGCAACTTCAACTATAGCTCTATTTCTCCTCTCTGCTACACCATTGAGTTTGGGTGTATACCTCGTAGTGACTTCCCTTTTAATTCCTCTTTCATGAAAGTAGGCATCAAATTCAGAAGAGAAGTATTCTCCTCTACCATCTGATCTGAGTCTTTTCAAAGTTCTACCTGTTTGGTTTTCAACAAGAGCAACATACTTCTTAAAGCAATTAAACACTTCATCCTTGTGCTTCATGAAAAACAGAATGGTCCACCTACTACAATCATCTATGAAAGACACATAATATTTTGAGCCTGATATAGATGGCTCCTTACTTGGACCCCACATATCCGTGTGCACTAGATCCAAAGGATTTTGATACACATATCCCTTCTTATTGAAAGTTTGTCTATGAGCCTTGCCGAGTTGACAAGCTTCTCACAATTTTAAATCATGTGTTGCCTTGTGACATTAGGCAAACCAAGTACACTTGGGTCCCTGCAAATTTGTTTGAGCATCCTCTCACCAATGTGAGCAAGCTTTTTGTGCCATATCTCCAACTCTATGAGAGTTTGAGATCCATAGCTAAACGAAGCTATGTTGTATCTTCCACTTCAAAAGTGAAAAGCCTTTCTGTCTTCTCTCCTTTGACAATGCTTCTAAAGTCTTGCCTTGGGTCTTCAACATATGCTCCAAATCTGTTGAATATAACGTGCCATCGTTTTTCAGCAATCTTTCCAATACTTATCAATTTTTTGGTAATTGTAGGGACATACAAGACTTTGCTTGAGAGGTTCATATTCCCATCTGATGTCTTCACATTACCTATCTTCTCCACTGAGTGCTTTGTATCATCTCCTATTTGCACTTCATGTTTTTTGTGAGGATCTTTCAAATCAGAAAGTAAAGCCACATTTCCTCCTACATGGTTTGAGCATCCCAAATCAATGTAAAAGATGTGATCATCATCCTTACCCTTCTTCACTGATAGATTCATAATCATAATGAATCTTCTTGACTTTGTTCCTCTGCATAATTATTGTAGTCTCATCTTCTTCTATGGCCACTCTCATAGTTGTTGTTGCTGTAATTGTTGTTGTAGTAGTTGTTATCGTAGCCTCCATTGTATCTGCCTCCATTTGATCCATAGCCACCTCTATTGAATCTCTTTCTCTTGAGTTCCTCAGGTTCTTAAAACATTCTTTAGTAGTATGATTAGATAAACCACATATATTGCAAGGTTGAGATGATTGGAATCTCCCCTTGCCTTGCTTTCCACCTCTACCTCTTCCTCTAGCTCTTCCTGTACCTGCAAAGTTTGCTTGGAAAGAGCTACATTCATCTTCATTCTTCTTATTGTTTGACTTGTCCTTGACCTTAGCTTTATCTGAATATAAGGCAAAAGTTCGATTACCTCTTGAGGACTCACCACCTTCGCTAATCTTTGTTTCATGAGTGAAGAGTTGGCCCATGAGTGTGTTGAGGTCGGGTACATGCATATCCATGTACAAATCCCTCGTTGTTGTGAATGACTCCCACTTGTCATCTGCTTTGATTCCATTTATGATTTTTCTAATGATTTTCTCCTCTTCAATTACCTCTCCAATGCTTCCAAGTTGGTGAGAAATCTCCTTCATCTTTGTGACATAATCAGTCACACTTTGCTTCGAGCTTTTCTTCATTGTTGTGAACTCCATCCACAATTGGTTCTTCCTTGCTCGAGTGTTGGAGGAGAAGAAAGAAGAAAGTGCATTCCAGGTCTCTCTTGATGTCTTGCATCCCTTGAAATGAGGTAGAAGAAAATCAGAGATTGAGTTTAGAAAATAGGACCTTGCAAGTGCATCCTTCAGACACCAATTTGAATGTGTTTCCACTTCTTCATGTGATGGTTGCCCTTTGTTCCTCATGGTTGGCATTGTTTCATCTCCAGATATGAATCCATATAGATTCCTCTCGTGAAGGTAAGCCTCCATCCTTAGAGACCATGCTGGGTAGTTTTTTTGATCCAATTTGACAATTTTTTATGGAAATCCATCTCCCATGTTGCTTGACTATGCTTTGATACAACTGTGAAGAGAGATGGGATGCAATGTGAAGATGAGTCGGTGCTTCTACAACCGGCTTCATACCAGCCAACTAAGATTTCAGAGTTGATTAGTAGACCCTTTGAGCTTCCTAAATCCTCCAAAATATCAGTCAAGTACTTTGGAACATGTATCTCAAAAGTTTCACTCAAGACAAACTAGTTGCAAGATGACTAGCTCCCAGAACTTGCTATTTTTGTACATACACTTGCAGGAAACAATGAACAGTGCTCTCAGCCTAGTAGGCATTAGAAAACTTCCTTTTGGACAAAGCAAATAGACTTAGGTATCTTTCTATTGCAAGTTAAAACACTTCAAATGAGAAAATGAGCACTGAGAACCAGATTCATCAACATCAAGAACATGCCCGCCATTCTCGGGGCTCTACAGATATAGACGAGTGAGTAGTAAAATGTAGCTATCTCCCAAACTTTAAATCCAATGACCAAGAATATTTATGAAAAACCTAAACAGTGAGCAAAATCCAATGCACATTAGAAATCTGAAAAAGGTTGAGTAGAACTCGCAATATGAGCTTCTGAAGTTACTGCTCTGAGTGAGTATAGCAGAGAAGAACAGAGAAGTAGAGACTAATGAATGTATCGATTCACTTATGATTACAACGACACTGGCAATGAATATTTGCATAATGGGAGTAGAATGATAGAGCTATGGATTAAGCTCTTCAATCTCTACAAAATGACATGAAGTGGTCACATACAAGGCTTGCCAATCGCCTCTTCCTTCTTGCTCTTTTTATAGCTACTCTTGGAGGGAGTTTTGAATTTGAATTTGAATGGTTTAACCTACAAGTGATCCCCAAAGATAGTAAATATTCCCTCAGCTCACTAATTCATGGTTTTAGGTAGTTAGAGCCACGAGTTTGCTTTTTACATAATGGATGAGGTAATCCATTCTTTTTCTTTTTTCTTTTTCACAATTACAAGAGATAAAATGTACTCTTTTACAAGAGGTGTTCACATGAATTCACATATGAACATAAATCGAATAATATCAAGCATGTAGGCTTGGGTAAAATGCACCAACAACATGCTAGCATGAATCTTGATCCCATATATGGTACACTTTTGGTGCTAACCTACAAAAAGAGTTTCCTTTACATTTCTCCAAGAAGCGAAGCCAAGGAGCCTTCCTCACTGAAGAGCACCCATTGTGTTTTCCTTCTCACTCTCATGCATGAAGAGGAGCACAAACAAAAATATTTACTTTTACCTTGTCCTTGATGAAAAATCATTGAGCAGTTTGGGCTCTCATTTGCATGCCACAAGAGAGAGAAGGATATCCGTGAACCTCTTACCACCATGGAAATGTGAATGTAGTTTGGGAGCGAGAAAGGTAGGGTTTCTTGTGTCTCTCAATCCCTTGCATATGGGATTGAGTGGGAACAATACATGTGCATAGACTTCTATAGTCCCAATTAATGTTATAATTATATATATCTCCAAATATTTGATATTTCTTGTGAAATATATCTTAAGTATTTACCCTAGTTTATATACTTATAAATTTAGTAGGGGCTCTTAATTCTTACCCTAGCCCAAATTCGAAAGGCTTCCATATGAGGAGAAGCCATGTTACACATCATTAGATCATTGGATATCTATTCTACAAACTAGACAGGCCAGTCTAGTCATTCTAGATGATGATGGTTACATTTTAGATGATGGATTATTGAATGCAGCATAGTTTTATCATGCATACATTTTGATGAATACAACTTTGGTTCAGATTATGTTGTAACTATGCAACATTAAGTTTCATATAGCTTACACTATTGGTGTGCTGAATATGTTCTCAAATAAACCTCAAGAGAAAAAGTCTGCATGTAGTGATGTATGTTTTGAAGTATTTCAACTATAATCTAGAATTTAAAAAAAAACTAATGAGAATTGGTTATTACAAGTCTAATTCAGCTCTAAAAAATTGATCTTAATATTGTATGTTTCTTATTATATCCATGAATCTTCTCTTAGACCCAATAAGAAGAGACTCAAGATGGAAGTATGATCAAAGCCAGTTGAATATAAGGCAACATGATTTGCTGCATGCGTAAGTTTTTTGCTTAGGTGGTTTTTGCAAGTGATCGGAATGCAATTAATGAACTAAAATATTGACTTCTCAAACCCTAAAGCATCTCGAGAGTCTCTCCCCCAAGAATAACGGATAATCTTAAATCTCTCCTTGATGTGCCCATTTCAAATAATGAGATTCTTAAAGTTATCGATATGCTCCCCAATGGGAAAAGCCTTTGATGGCCTCACAAATGAGTTTTTCAAATCCTTTAGAGAGGTGGAGGTGACTTTCGATGTGCTTGGTCTGGCAAGAGGTGTTGGTTTTTTATGTGCTTCCTGAATCCCTAAATAGTGGTGTCATCAATCTTATCCATAAAAGAGGTAAGAAGAATAGAATTGAAAACTGGTGCCCGACCACAATGCTTCAAATGGGGTACAAGATTCTTGCAAAAGTAATTGCCAATAGAATCTCTTACCACTTGAAGAGGTGGCTCTGCAAGGAAAAGAAAGTATTCATCAAGGGTAGGTCAATACGTGAAGCTAATATTGATATTTGGGAAGGTCTCAATTTTTCTTAAGAGTCTGAAGAAAGATCTGTTATTCCTTAAATTGAGTTAGACAAGGCCTATGATAGGTTTCAATGGGACTTTGTTCTCCAATCTCTTAAAGACCTCTGCTACAGTAAAAAATTAATCAAGATGATAGCTACATTTTTGGGGAATATATCAACACAAATAAATATCGATGATCATTTATCGAAGACCATAAGGTTAAAATGCTCTATTGACAAGGGTGCCTGTTGGCACCTCTACTTTTCGTTATTTCCATAGAGGGGTTCAAATTACTTGTGCAACATCACATAGAATTCGGCCATATTAAAGGTCTCTCCATGCCTCCCAACCATGGCCAGATGATGATGAGGCTATTTGCAGATGACATGAATGCACTTGTGCATAATGAACTGACTAGCATTGAAAACCTTTTGGGGGTGCATTGACACTTTCTATGAGGCATCTAGCCCCAAAATAAACCACTCAAAAACCACTTTTAGAGCCATCACTCGATGGCCACCCGAATCATTGGTTAACCATGGTTGCCAAATTATCCCCAGAGGTTAGGTCTTCTGCCTACTTGGTATTTTGATATGCTTTGGTGTCTCAATGGAGCAGCGATGTAACTAGGTCCTTTTCAAACTAGATGACAAGTTAGCATATTAGAAGGGCATGCAGATCAACTCGCGAGGTGTGCCATGGTAATCAACATCTTCCTTATCTCTTGGACCATTTAATTTCTCTCTTGCTAGAGACCGATGGATCAAGAGCTTAGCAAACTGGAAAGATTATGTAGAAACTTTCTCTAGATGGGGGACCACAATAGAAGGGGGGTTCCCAAAAATAAATGGTCTACCTGCATAAGCCAAAAGGAATGTGGGGGTCTGGGCATTATGGATATTGAAGGCATGGCTGACAAGTTGACGGCAAAATGGATCATCAGGGCTTGGGGCGATTGTGAGACGTCTTGGGCCAACTTCATTTTTAGGAACAAGAATATGATTACACCGGTGGGCTTCCCTAGTTGGAAGGACTTGGGCATGCTTACCCTTCTTTTCCCCCCCTTGCCAATTTCCCCTAAAGTCTTGATTCTTGTGCACTCTCTATGTAAGAGTTGGAATAAGTTCAAAAATTGTATCAGAATCAGAGAAGATCGGAAATGGGTAGCCGATATCAGGCAAAATGACTCAATCTGGCTTTTTATCATGGGCATCAGGGGTGTGGCTTCTTGGAACCTCCAAAATGTGAAGAGGCTTTGGAACAAGGGTTTTAGACATTGAAAACACTTTTGGAAACAAGAAAGTGGCTAGTTGATCAACTTTGAGGACATAGATCCTGAAGTAAGTGTGATCTATGAGGAATGGACTGTCCTTGAGAGCAGATGCATCACCTAGGAACAATAAAACATAGGACTCCTTGTTGAGCAAGGACCACCGTGTGATAAAGGTCTTATCTAGCACAACTCCAACTACTTGTCCAAAATTCCTAGAATCAAGGTGAACACGGACTATGATATTACATTGAAGAAGAAGTGGTGCATGATGTGGAGGAGGCTGCGTTGGGATTTCAAGTTTATGTCCATCTCGAATCCCCTCATCGAGATCAAAAAGTCGGTTCCAATGTGGCAAATTCTCAATTGTGGCATGTGGACCCATCTGATGTGGACGAGGCTAGCATTGAGGACCTAGGTAACATCTTCTTTGCATGCACAAAGTCTGTTTGGATTCGGTAGACCTTCTGGGAATATTTTGAGACTACACAAACAAATTACCTAGAAGCAAGCACTATGGGCAAAGCGATGAGATTTTCATAAGCACTATGGAATGCTATAAGAGGGGAAAGATTTGGAGGGAGTGGTCAGCCCACAAATTTGGACACCCTCCTAAACAGTGGTCGATCGAGAAGCTTTTGTTCCTCCTCGGCAAAAGAATCTCCAACTCTAAGAGGTCCCCACCTTTTAGGCATCATAAAGTTTTTCTCATCGAGAACAACAAGCTTAAATCCAAGTGGGCCTCGTATGAGGGAAGGGTTATTAACCTCCTTTGTAACACTCTCTAGATCTACATGTTTTGGCCCTACTTTGTGGGATTGGAGGGGTCCCAAGGGCACTAGTCGCATTCACTTGTAACTTTTGCTTTCTTTAATTAATGTCCGGTAGAGTAGGCCAAGGCCAAACTTCCTCTCTTAAAACAAAAAAAATCAAAATCGCATGGAAACAAACATGAACTCGTTGTTTCTTGCTTGGAAAAACATATAGATATCTAATGCCATTGTGTTGATGATCTTATCGTTGATTAGCTAGCATCATATTGATCATGTCCAAATTTTTAAGGCTCACATATGAGGAGAAGCCATGATAGACATCATTAGATCATTAGATACCTATTCTAGAAACTAGATGGGCTAGTGATCTAGTCATTGTAGATGATGATGGTTACAATGTGGCATCGATGCAGTTAAATCTCATGTCATTAAATGTTTTATTGGTTAGCCTGATTGGTCGATAATGTTCATAATAGCAATCACAATAGAGATTTAGGGTAGTTCCCATAACTTGATGGCTCAATGAACATTGTCTATATCATTCCATAGAGTAATATATCTTTTGATAGCCGTGTGGTCTATCACTTTCGTGATATAGATAGATCCATTATGATTGGATATCAAAGAAGGGTCACTTCACCCCTTTGGAATCTTCTTAGTCATCTGTTCTCTAGATCCCAATTGTAACTCAGAGAAGTTTATCGATTTGTGAAAATATCGAATATTTCTTATAAACCTTTTCGGATGCTTGGTAATAAAAGATTTGAAGGTCTCTTGGTCTCTCTGTTGTGTTATTCTAATCTTTGTGTGTGCATTATTTCTTTTATTTTGTTGGTTATATTGGGAAAGAAAATGGGAGAAAGATGAAGTTCAAAACTTTGTATTTTCACTCCAATAATTGTAAGATAAATATACAATGTAATGAAATAGAAGGCCAAGCATTAATCTATTTTCAATGGGAATCCGGTAATGTCAAGGTACCTTGGGTAAGGGGGAGGAGTACGTTTTAAAAGCAATATTCCCAATTCATGTTCTATAACATTCTTCTCAGCACCTTTCTTTTTATGATTATGAATATTGCTATACAATATTCCGAGTTCATGTTCTCTTTTCATTAATTCTCTTTTGATGCTTATGCATTTCATTGTACATGGTGTAATGGAAGTTATGAGTTCACTTTGCTACGGTATACTTCCTTCACTTTTTCCATGTGGGGGTCTCCTTCATGTAACGCATCGAAGAGAATAACCATTGATATAATTTTGGTGCATGTCATATTCATATGGAAGATAGCTGGTTGAAGGCTTACCAAGGAGTACATCTCATCACCTTACCGGAGTACATCTCATCCAGCTTAAAGGCTTCTGTTGCTCTAGCACAATGGTGAGAACCACGTTAAGAAGCTTCACCTCCTTAATGTCAATCCGAGGGAGAGGTAGGAGTGATATGAAGATCGTGAATGTGAGATGATGTGAGAGTGAAGGTGAGAAGCACAAAGATGCACACACACATACACACACACAATGAAGAGACAAGCAAGACACAATGGAAGGTGGGAAATTAGCTCTATTACTCAAGAATACTCTTCCAAGCTCAAACTAGCTCTACTCTCTTCTTTACTCCAACAAGCTAACCTCAAAAATGAGCTCTCTAGCCCTTTTTATAGTTTCTAGACTAGTTTTGACCGGTTTCACATCTAGTGTCCGGCCTAGTTAAAAAATAGGTCCTAGAGGCTATTTGGAAGGGTAAACGATGTCTAAAAATAACGAAAATTGGTACGCGCATTCTACCTAAGCTCCTCAAGCTCGAGGACTCCTCGGCTTGCACAAAATGGAGCTATGAATTACAAAATGGGGTTTTGTCTATATTACATATGTTACAAGAGTGATGAAAATCACTGTTGGATATTTGAAGAGGTAATAAAAACATAATTGTTTGAAAAAATGATCCGACTGGCTCCCTGCTCTGTCTTTACATGCTTCCGTGGCGTCTGTGCCTCTGACTGCTTCCAACACCCCCCTCCCTCTCGCTTCTGTCGTCCCTGACAGAACCTTGTTGTGAGGTCTGCCGGATGTAATTCTGTAGGAGGTCTTGAGCGAGGGTGTGCTCTGATACACGAATACCTCGGGCTAGATCAGCCTCGAGTTTCTCCCAGTCGATAGGTTGCGGCTCGTCTGGTGGTGGGAGCTGATAATGTGTGGAGTACACCATTCGTTCACAGGCGAATAATTGCAATAAGTGTGTGGGCCTGCTTATGAATACTTCGGAATGGTACTCCCAAAAACCGGTGGTGAACATTTCTTCGAATGTTTGCTTGTAACAGGCCGGTAGATATTTGATCCTGCAGTGCCAGGCGTAACACACCCGTAGCGATGGCGTTGTGCTCATATCATAGGCTAAATCCAAGTTGCCATGCTCAAAGCCCGGGGTGTTGACATGGGGAGCCTTGATGCGCCGGAAGACTTTAAAGACCATCTGCATCATGTCAAAGATTTTGACAGTCATGTGCGCGGCAATATCATCCATAGGTTTTAATCGAGGGAGCCAGTGGCGGATCGTCGCCATCATGTAGCCTACTGTGGGTAACGCGACTGGTGGCTTGAAGTAGGGGTAGTTCAACCAGTCTTGGCACTGCTTATCGTTTTGTAGCTTTATAGCGAAGGCAGTCCAAGAGCGGCGTCGTGGTACTGGTCCCCAGCACGGATTAAATTTTAAGTGAAGCGGCGCTTTTACCCACGTGCTCATCATCTCTGGATAATTTTGCAGTAAATCTTTGCGCCAGTCTGGTTGGAGGATTTCACCTCTCTGTGCCCTTGGTGGCAAGTCCTCTGGCTCGAATTGAGTTGCATGCGTTGGTTTCATGCCGGTTTCTTTCTCTATGGTTAACTGATATTCTGCCATTAACATAAAGTATGGTTTATACTGAAGCTCATGCCCGGATATGTATCTTCGCGGGGCCATTTGAGCAAAGAATGGTGATTGCAAAATTTTCTCTTCAATTATGGCCATGGCATGTAGCTGTGCCTCTACTCTGGCCGAGTGTGTCGTTCCGAGTTCTTCTACTGTCTTCATCCACGCGGGGGTAGGTAATTCGTAGGTCATCTGGCCTTCGGCCGTGACACGTCCGCCTGGGATGGGTATCGGTTCATAAGCCTCTTCGAAGGTCTCCTCCACCGGGATAGTGACTGTTTCTTCCTCAGCTGGTAGCTCAGGTGGGGAGTCTGGCCTTGGTGGTGCTTCATAGATGGCGATTCGAGATTCAAGATTCACTACCTGGGCCGGGAGTGCGTTGAGTTCCTCTAAAATTTCAGGGGTAGGGTCCACAGGTGCTGGTAATTCTGCTGCTACTTGTTCTTGTTGTGTTGCTGGTTCTCTGAGCTGTAGCAGTTTGTGATCTTCCTTTAACTTTTGATGTTCTTCGTTCATCCGATCATAGTCCTCGAGCAATCTGACATGGTCGTCTAGCAACATCCGCATCGACTCAGATGGGATTGCCTTGAATCTGCTCGGACTTAGTGGCTGTTCTGGATGATCTAAAGCCGCCTCCAAGTTCTCTCTGTTCTGCTCTTGGAGTCTCTGGTTCTCCTCTTTTGCTGCGGCTAAGTGTCTTCTTAGTAAGCCCATATTTCTAGTGAGCGTTGCATTGCGGACAGTCTGGGCTTTAAGTAGGTTATCTAAATCCGCGGTGGCCTCTTTGCTTTTTTCCTCACTTTCTATTTCTAACTTGTGATAAGCCTCTCGTAACTCTTGGTACCGGCTGTTCAGTGAGGCGTTCTCAATTGATAGTGAGTTAAGCTGCGTTTGTAGTTCATTCGTTGTCGCCTGCAGCTGTTGATAGTTGGTGTCGAGTGATGCAAACTCTTTGCGGACTTGCGTCATGCATGCGAACATGTGTTGAAATGCTGTGTCTATGGTGGGCGATAGTAGTAGTGAAGTGCTAAATGAGGATGCAGTGATAGTAGATGCAGTGGGAATGGGGAGCGGGGTTGGGACTGTGGATGCAGTGGTGATTGTGGAAAATTTTGAAGTGCCTAAGTGTGAGGGTGCTGTGAGTGGAGTGGGTGGTGGTGAGGTGGGTGGTGATATGTCCATGCCATTGGACGTGTTTAATGTTGTGACTGTGAAAAGTGGTGTGATTGTGGGTGGTTGCGTAGGTGTGAATACGGGATTTACAAACGTGGAGTAGTTTACAGGGGGGATGGTGGGAATAGTTTGGTGAAACGGGGAAATAGGCGTTATGGTAGGTTGGGGAGGTGAGACTGGTGAGAAGGTTAGTGGGGTTAGGAAGGGGAATGGGGGTCTTAGAGGTGGGGGAAACGCTGGGAAGGATGAAGGGGTGAAGGGGTTAACATACGGATGCAGAGGGCTGGGTGTGGGCCTGGTGGTATGAATGGGTGAGGAAGAGGTTGGGGCTATATTGCTTTGTACAGGTGTGGATGTGGGGAAAACGGGTGGGTGTGCGGGTGATACAGGATGGGTTGGTGAAAGATGAGGTGAAAGAGGAGTCGAAGGGGTGGAGGTTATTTCAAGGATTGTAGTGGTATGTACAATGGTGGTACGGGGTGGCGAATCTACAAGAATGGTTTTTGCGGTTACTGAACGTTCGGGGGTGAGGCGTGCCTCCCTGGCTTGTGCTGAAGATTGGGCTCCTGTTGGTACACGAATATACTCCCCGGGTTTTGAGAGTAGTCGCACTCGGCGGGGATCAAACTGTGGTAGTTGCTTTCTTTGTAAAAACCTGAGTGCCTCATGGGAGCCTACTGATTGGACTAACTCTCTGAACCCTCTGATATAGGCGTCTTCGAATCCTCCGGAGATGAGTTCCTGTTCAATTAATGCCTGGCTCTCCTCTTCAGTTAACTTCTTTCGCGCCCAGACTTTCTCCATGGTACGATATAATTTCTTGATGGCCAATGTGTACGCTGCGGCTTCGAAAGTTTCATCTTCATATGTGCTGGTGTCGCCGTGCGTGTCGGTTTGTTGGCCTTGGCCCTCTGTCTGTCCCTCTTGTGAGCCCTGGCTGGCTTCATCGTCGCCTTGATCGTCGTCTGTTTCGGTTCTTTCTTCTTCAGAGCCCGACACAGCTTGTCCCTGTGGCAAGTCTCGCGGCGTAGTCGGGTAGCTGGGACGTTCATATTCCTGGGAGAACAGTTGTGCGTCTGAATACTGAAATTCGTTTGAGAATGCATCAGGCATCTCAAAATCAAATGTCGTGTTTATGGGGTCGGCCTCCATATGTGGTATCGGGAAAGAAAACGCTTCCGCACCAATAGTGGTGGGAGCTTCTGCGGTTGTGGTGGGGGGTTCTGTGGTGGTAGCTGCCTGAGGTGCAGCGGTACTAGTGGTGGCCTCTGTAGCCACTGGTCTGGACAGCCGTATGCGAATAGGTTGTACAGTGGGAGCAGCTTCTGTCTGTGGTCGCTCGGGAGAGGGTTGTGGTGACGGCGACTCTGGCACTTGGAGGCAAGGGATGGTGCCTCGCATGCGCTTACCTGCTCGTGTCCTACTGGGCTTCCTGGCTTTCTTTGTTGTGCCCTTGAATGCCTTCAATTCCTCTCCTGTTAATGCACGCTCGATGGGCAAGTCATAAGCCAAACACATATACACAATTCTTGTGAGTGCACAACATCCGTTAAGCACTTTTTTACGCTCCCATCTGTGCTGTGCCAGGTACATCTGATCTATGATCCAGCTTGCCAGATCAACTGTTTGAGGTCCCGTACATGCCAAATATAATCCGAACCATATTCTTTTGTGTGGCATGGTAAACCTGTCCTGAGCTGGGAATGCGAAATGTTGCATGCAAATTCTTAGTGGCTTTGACAGCTCCGGTGTAATGGCCGAAATCTCTTCCCACTTCGTGACATCCCCACGTTTCATCGGTTCTGGAATCAATCTCTCTCGGTCTGTGGGAGTGTGGGTTCCATGAATCTTGATGGCTGCTCTGATTAGGTCCTTAGAGAGATAGAATCTCTTGTAAGGTGGATCATCCACTAGAGTAGGCAATATGAAGGTTCCTGGGATGTCCTTATTCTCCGATGCCATCAATGTAGTGATTAAATAATAGCACCTATAAAAATCCGGTTTGGGTAGAGGATCACTGAAATATTCTGTGAAACCGGCTCTGGCCCAAACATGAGTTAAATCCTGGGTGCTTTGTAGGGCTTCGAATTCTCTGGAGAAAAACTGGTACTTTCCCCACGTGCGGTCATCAAAAGTCAGAGAGGATTCAAATATAAAGTCTGCGTCCGCGAGGGGTCCTGCCAGGCCCTGAAACCAATGAGAGTTCCTGTGTATCTTTTCGGTGTAGCCCATAGGGGGGTTATCGATAGGCATGGGCCCTGGAAATCCCTGAAATTCCGGCGGTGGAGCAGTAGGGTGAGACTCTGCTCGTAGCACGTTGAGTGGTACTGCTGCTACACTGGGGCCTACACCTGATGTTCCTTCGTCAGTTTGCATGGTGGCTGGTGCGCTAGTGAGAAAGATCTGCTACAAAAGATTAACACATTAGCATGGAAATTAATCATGATCCCATTAAAGTGAGACCGCAATCCCTTTCCATAACTGATGCGTAACCCGTGTAGCCAAGTGCTGTGATGTGATGGATGCAATGTTTCTTGCAGCACAAGTGCAGGTCTCTAGACACCTAAACGTTTCAGATCATGCGTACATTTCTTGATGAGATGAGATTACGAGTGATGTGGGATGATGGTGTGTGAATTTATACAAGGTTTAAAGGTTAGTGATTTAGTACAAGGTTGTATGTTAGTCGGGGGGTAGTTAGACAATGGGTTAGGGGAAGACGGTTGGACACGTTTCGGTATCCATTTCTTAAAGATCTTTGAGTGGGTGGTGGATTTCTGCTGAGGGGTAAAAGGTGGTGTCGGGTTTGGTGGTATCGAGGGATGAGATGAGTTATGGGGGTTATATATTACATGGCTTATGGGTTGAGCTATGATACATGGTTTGGGTACCCAAATCTGCGTGGGCGTGGGTCTATGAGTAAGGTACTTCTTGGCGATCCACATTTGTCGAATGGTCTGACCTATAGAAGGAGGTCGAGGGGATGGTGGAGATCGATTCTGTTTCTGTTCTGCCTTTTTCTTGTTGATCTCTGCTTGGTTGGAGATCTTTGGTGCTTTTTGTCCTTTTGGCACCCATATTTGTCTGGTACCGCGTCCTTTGGGAGGCCTAAACTGCTTTCCATGTTGTTTCCTCTGATACTGTCGTCGGTCTGGGTTCCTTTGTCGTGGTTGACTCTGTTGTTGTTGAGGTTGAGAGGTCGGATGGACACTCTGCTTTGGAAAAGAAGGGAGTTCCAACACTTGCGTGACCTGCCCATTAGGAAGTGATACCTTATTTAACTTTAATCTAGGCCAGTCCGCAACAAGTTTGGAAGGATGAGCACCGTAGGGTGTCGTGCTCATTTGGCCGTTGATGCAACCCACCTGACCTCTGATTGTGCCCTTCTGCCCTTGCTGTTGGGCAACTGTCGCTTCTAGTTTGCAGGAAGTCCTAGGGAAGATCTCCTGTCGTCCTTCTGATTGACATTCGTCCATCGCCAAGCCCGAGTGGGTTGGTGTGGACGTAGCGTGATTGAGCTGATCAAAGATCTTCCTGTCTTCCGTCGCATGCGTTTCCTTGGGTCTAGGGTCACAACCGTCAAGCGGAATGCGGGTAGGGAAGTCAAGCGGTATCACTCGCTTCTGCTCTAAGGTTCCAATCTGTAAGGAGCCTTGTCTAAGATTTAGGTCCACTGAGTGATCGTATAGCCAATCTTGGCCAAGGATTAGGGGTTCTATCAGGTCGTCATCATGGCACACTAGTAATTTCGTTGTCATCGTCAAATCCTTAATGAGGATAGGAAGGTCCACCTCACCCATGCAAGGGGTTTCCATGCCTCCTAGGCCTATGAGGTATGCCTCAATTGGCCGCATTTCTATTCCTGAATCCTTATAGTGGGACCATCTAATCGCACTAGTCGCAGCACCTGAGTCAATCAAAGCCCTGAGTTCTTGGCTATGGTCACCGTGCTCTAGCCTCACTGTAATGAATGGTCTCCTATCCACTATGCTCGGGTGAGTGGTTGACTTTACTTGACACATGGCCATGGGATATCTGGGTGATGTTTCCAGATGGTTATAATGTTCTCTCCCTAGTCCTTGTCTTCTTAGCTTCATGCGCTTAATGCGTTCTATGGCTTCTGCCTGAGCTTCAGCTCGTATTCTATTTTCTTCCTCCTTACGCTTCTTTGCCAACGTGAGTCGTCTAAGCATATCCTCAGTAAGAGGTTCCTGATATAGCTTGACTCTACAGCCACTAATGTAATTAGGCATTATATCTCCTTCTAAGGTGGCTAACTGTACTGCTCCGCTCGTCGAGAGTCTGTTAATGATCATAGGTCCATAACCTCGCTTTTCTAACTTCCGCGTGTGCTGTTTCAGCGTATATACTAGAACTAAATCTCCTTCTTTTAGGCCTTTATCTTTCACATGTGCATCAAAATATGCTTTCTGTCGCTTCTTCGCTGCGTATATTCCTGCTGCTGCCCTCAGCCTTGTTTCTCCTAATCGTTCCAAGTCCATTATTCTTGCTGATAATTCATGGCCGGTCCACTGATGTTCTTGTGCAACCTTAAGGGTCGGTATCAAGAAGTCCAAAGGAAGCACTGCATTCTGACCAAAAACCATCTGAAAGGGAGTTGCATTGAGTACGGTCTTGTAGGCCACTCGATATGCCCAAACAGCGTGGTGTAGCTGTTTGTCCCAATCTGAACGTTTGTTGTTCACGAGTTTCGTCAGTACGGTACAAAGTATCTTGTTAGTGCTTTCAGCCTGACCATTGGCCTGAGGATGATATGGTGCAGATTTCTTGTGAATCACCATAAAATCCTGTAACAAATATTCAATGACTTGGTTTAGAAAGTGAGTGCCTCGATCGCTCACTAACTCTATAGGCAGTCCATATCTTGTAAAGACATTTTCAAATAAGAATTTTGCAGTCGTGTGAGCATCATTCTTTTTTGTAGCCTTTGCCTCTACCCATTTGGTTAAATAATCTGTGGCAACAATAATGTATTCCGCATGTGTACCTTTTGCAGGGGGGTTAATGGGTCCTACAAAGTCTATACCCCACTTAGAAAATGCACGTCCGCCCATCATGGGTTTCAATGGCATTTCATCTCTGCGAGTAGGAAATTGAGTTCTTTGGCACACGTCACATCTCTTTACATAGGTATGTGCATCCATGTGAAGAGTGGGCCACCATAATCCTGCAAAGAGGATGGCTTTGATTATCCTATCTGGTCCAAAATGACCTCCTGCAACACCTTGGTGTGCAGTCGCTAGTATTCTCAGATAATCGCTCTCATGAACACATTGTCTTAGATATCCGTCTCGTCCTCTTTTGTATAGATTATCGCCAATAAGTGAATAGTCTTGAGCTTCCTGCTCTAGACTGCGTTGTCGAGCTAAGGTCATTCCTTGAGGGAATGTGTTCGTCCTCAAGTATGTCACTAATGGTTCACTCCAGTCTGGTGTGAGAGACACATGATACAATGTCGCATGCTCTACCGGTGGTCTTTCACAACAAACACTGCATTCCTTACACAACTTGTAGACATCTGCTTCCATAGAAGGCCAATATACTCCTAACCTATGCAGAGTCTGTAATGTTCGATGTTTTGAATGGTGTTGCTTTAGTGCACCTAAGTGTGCTAATTGCAACCAATTCGCATGTTCTGATTCATCTACACAACAAGCAAGAATCTTTTGATTATCCTATTTGTATATACTTCCTGCCATTATTTGGTACCTCTGAGATTTGGTAATCTCTCCTTCTTTGATCTTTATCCTAGGATTCTTGGGTCCATAGGTGAGAATGGGAACTATAGGCTTAGTCCATTCTGGTGCTATCTCAAGGTTAAACAAGTATGCATCTGGTAATTCATCTGCTACTCCTTGAGGAGCTTCTCCTGAGGTTAATCTTGAGAGGTGGTCAGCTCTAAGATGCGTCTTTCCTTTCCTAACTACCACTTCAAAATCATACTCCATGAGTAATAGAAACCAACGTATCAGTCGTCCTGTGTTACATGGTTTGTTGACTAAATATAATAGGGCTTGATGATCTGTAAAGAACTTGAACTTGTTGGCCAACAAGTAGTGCCTGAATTTCTTTACTGCGTAGATCATCCCTAATCCTTCTCGTTCCGTCGTGGTATAATTTCTCTCTGCTGCGTTCAGTTGTCTGCTAGCGTAAGCTATGGGGAGATCTATGTTACCTTCATTCGTGGGTTGTGCTAATACACATCCTATGGCGTAATTGGATGCATCCACATGTACATGGAATGGCTTACTCCAATCTGGGGTGGTCAATATAGGTGCTGAACACAAACGTCGTTTAAGTTCATTGAATGAATTTTCACATTCTTCTGTCCATTCAAAATTGGTTAAAAGAGAGTACAGAGGCTTGGCTATGATTGCATACATGTGTATGAATCTCCTATAATAACCGCAATGGCCCATAAATGCCTGTACCTCTTTCACAGTAGTTGGTCTTGGTAATTCTGCAATTACCTTCACCTTTTCCTCGTCCGTAGAGATTCCATTTTTTGACACAATGTGCCCTAGAATTTTGCCTTGTCTGACCATGAAAACGCATTTTTCTGGGTTCAAACAAACCTGATATTCTCGACATTTGTCAAATATTTGTCTCAACTCTGGGATATGTGTCTGTCTTACATTTGAGTGCGCACATAGGTCATCAACATAAACTTCCAAGCTCTTGCGTAAGAATTCCTTAAAAACATGACACATGAGTCGCTGGAAAGTAGCGGGTGCATTTGTCAAGCCGAATGGCATCACACGAAATGCAAATATGCCCCATTCTGTGGCAAAAGCCGTCTTGTGTTGGTCTTCTGGAGCAATGGCTACTTGGTTATAGCCTGAGAATCCATCAAGAAAACTGTAAACTTCCTTGCCCGCAACTCTTTCCAATAGGTGTTCCGTGATAGGAAGAGGATAACTATCTCTAATCGTGGCGGCATTAACTTTTTTAAGGTTAATACACACACGCAATTTTCCGTTCTTCTTGGGCACAACCACAATGGGGGATACCCATTCGGTGTGCTCAATTTCGTAAATGAATCCTGCTTCTATCAAGCGATCTATCTCCTCTTTAATCTTCGTAGCGTAGTTATCATTGTACGTGTACGGTTTCTGTTTTGTCGGCTTGGCATCTGGAGTCATAGGGATTCTATGAGAACATATATCTGGGTCTACTCCTTTCAAATCTTTGTAACTCCAAGCAAAAACATCTCTATATTCGCGCAATAGGGCAACTAGTTCTTCTTCTTCTTCAGTCGTCAAATCGTGCCCTATGTAGGTGCATTTTTCTTCTTCTCCTTCTATGGCAACTATTACTTTCTTGGTTTTCTCTCGGTTATCATATACTTGTCCGTCATTCGCCTTTCTATTAGGCATTCGTACCATGATTCTTCTATCTTCAATTTCATATTTCTTGAAATTCTCGGGTACTTCAAACAAAGATTCTTCTTTTTCCGACATGGTTTCTTTCTTCTTTCTCTTCTTGCCTTCACTCTTATCAGTCACTTGAGTGGCTAACCTTACCTCGTTCGTAACTTCCTCGTGTCTCTGAGTGTGAGTCTCTACTTCGTAGAAATATTCTTCCTCTGATGCAAAGGGTGGGTCCATGATAATTGATTCTAAATCAAAATCGCTTGCGTCCTCAAATGCATCAGTGTTTGGTTCGCACTCTTCTAAAATTGCATCGCCCATGATTGGCTCTATCGTAAAAACTGAAATGTCATAGCCATCCTCGTCACAGTGGGGTGTCCATTGTTCTTCATTGATGGCTACATCCATGGTTGCTAGTATTTCCGCCCAACCCTGGGGTTCAAACTCCTCGTCAGGGAATACTACAGGTGCATAGGCTGGATCTTGAAGGGTTCGTGGATGTTGTTCTGCACCTAAGGTCCTGGCTTCTAATCGTTCTTCCTCTTGTTTGGCAACTTTACACATCCATAAATGGGTATCTTCATGCAACCAAGAAGGATCTGATTCTAAGGAGTGCACGGATTCCGTCTCTGCTGGTGTCTTATGGATGGTATTCCATTGTATTGGGGGTACATCTCTATGTGAATAGTCTTTAAGGTTGACTTTGGTAGTCACTCCTAAGTGTTGCAAGTACAAAGAATTAGTTCCCCAATCTTGTACAATTTGCAACTGACGCATGAATGGTCGTCCCAATATCATCTCATATGCATGATTTTTCGCGAAGTCACAAATGGCGAAAGTATGCTCAAATTCTACACCACAAGTGGTGAGAGATATGCCTTCTAGTAAGCCTAACGGTTTTTCTATGTGTCCATCAGCCATTTGTAGCTTCATCCTAGTGGGTCTGAGTGCTGGCTTACCCCAACGTTTCCATAAGGCGGTAGTAGCGATAGCTACTCCGGCTCCTGAATCTAAGATGGCTTTCGTGGTGTAGCCCTGATGGGTTATTGGAAGATATGTGTTACCTTCCTCTCCTTCGCTTACGTCTCCAATCTTTTCCACGGGTATCTCTGGTACCTTCTTCTGTGATCCTATCTGAGAGGGTGTGGTAGCTAGCTCAGGGAATTGATTTGCTACGTGCTTCCACAATTCTGGTTTTACCTTTAACAACTCCTCCAGAGTGAGATTACACTGTACTTTAGTATTCTTGATCACTTCCGTGTTCCTAGGGATCACTGATTCTTCATTCCTCACTATTATCGTGGGTGCTCTCATACTAATAGACTTTGCTTCCCAAGGTCCGGTGAACTGAGGTAATTCTTGTAAAGAATTAGATTCAAATCCTGTGGGTTCACTCAGTTGTTCCACCTCTACATCGCCATATATAGAGGGGATGTCTTGGGGAAATTGTTCCTGCAAGTCGTTTATTTCTTGAATAGGAGGATGAGTTCCTTGTTCTTTTCTCCATTTCTCTTCTTGTATTTCTCTCAAAAATTCATGTGAGTACTTATGTATGGAAGATAGGTTATCTTGACTTTCTGTAGTGGGTACTTGAGACAGGGATGGTGGATTCCTTTCCTGTGTCTCTGGGACAGTGGGGTTCCTAGACTGATCCTTTTTCTCTTTGCTTTCAATCAAGTGTTCTAGCCTCTCCATTAGTCCTTGAAAGTGTAATTCCGGTTTTGCCATGTTATTCCAATTAAGATATCTAGAGGCTTCAAACAAAGCTTGTGCTAACTCTACCATTTTCATGCACAGTTTAGTTCTCTCAATTTCTAGATCAGCTCGAGGGTAGTTTTTACTCATTTCCGTGACTTGAGGTCCCTCTTTTATTCTAGCCTGATATGCACGAAACATCATGTCTAGATCTTCCGGTATGGGTTCCGCTAATACTGATCCTGATTTCTGAGCTGGGATTTCTTGATTTGATTCTTGTGAAGCCAATTCTTGTATTTTGGCTCTAGATTCTCTTAGACTTCCTTCCAACTCACTTATCTTCTTACTCCATTTTCTCTTTATTCTTTCTCTGGAATCTTTCCAAGATTTCGTCTTTTTACTACTCGATCCCGCAACTTCACTAGTTTCTGCTACTTTCTCTTGATTATGCTGTTGGTTTTGTAAGAGCGCCTGGGCTCTGGTTATAGCTTGGATAGGCACGTATGTAGGGTTGGATCCATCTGCATTGTTTACAATACCTATCACGTTGATCGGTGTCACATTCGAAGTGTTAACTGGGTTCTTAGGACAATCTTTGATTACGTGCTCTTTGCCACAATCGGCGCAAAAGCCTTGTATGTTATAGTACTGTGATTGCCTTGCTATTGGGGGATGTGGGCAGTCCTTTATGAAGTGATCTCCTTGGCACCTAAAGCATGGTCCTCTAGGGCCCTGTGGTCTCTGTTGTCTCAGTTGGGGCCGTGGGTTTGGGTTTGGGTTTGTGTACATCACATTAGTATAATCTGACTCCCAACTAGGTTCCATTGGTGGACTATCATAATGATATGTCTCCACATGCTCTGGTGACTCCGTGTAATAGGCGGGTGGACTAGTTACATGGGTAGAGTCAAAGCTGTTTGAGTTCGGGTCACTTTCGGTGATCAGGGGTGAAGAAGGCACTAAGGCCCTACTTAGGTTCTCTTCTGCAGCCGCATATTTGACTGAGATGACATTCGCTGGTGGGGGTGGCTGCTGAGCTAAGACGGGTTGAGGTCTCTGTTGAGCCTGGTATGGGTAGTTCTGAGGAGGCCTATAGTAATAAGGCTGAGCATTGTATTGGCCTTGATGCCTACCTGGCTGCTGGTATGTTTGCGGGTAATTCTGTCTCACAGTTTGTTTATTGTATGGGCAGTCCTGAGCCATATGATTCGTGTACCTTCTCTCAATTGTACAATATTGGCCACTAGGGTTGACATGAGGTTGAGGTGCATTGGGGCACATGTTTGCCAAATGATTTCCACCACAAGTGTAACAACGTACGTTCATCGGTAGCTTGGGCACCTGTTTACTAGAAACTCCTAGTTTTTGGGCCACTTTTTCTGCTAGGTCCTCTATCGAATTAGACAATTTTGTGGATGCTAGAGAAGAACAATCTGAGTCCTTATAGACCTTTGAGAGTTCTAATTCATCTCCTAGGTTATCCTCAATGTCTATACATATTCTTACACACTCCTCTAGCGTTCTGGGTTCTTTTAGGTACACATAAGAGCGTAGTTTAGCGCTCAACAAGCCATCTAGGAACAGTGATACTTGTTTGGCTTGTGAGGGTAGCTCTTGCATTGGACATCGCTCAACGTATTGTCTGAATCTACGACCTGCCAGTCTTACTGTTTCCTGAGGGGTTTGCTTAAAACTATGAATCAACGAAGACGTGTCATGTCTAACCCCACTTTTAGAGAATTCAGTGATGAATGACTCTAAAAAGTGATGGATGTCTCTAAATTGCCTTTGTTGCAGTGGTTGGAACCAAGTTAAAGCGGTATTCTTTAACGTTAGTCCAAATGCGTTGTACTGCGTGAACATGTCCTCGACTTGTTCTGCTCTCAGTACTTGCTTGAATTCTGCGACATGGTCATAGGGATCTCCTGTCCCATCAAAATAATTTTTCATTGATTTTACTAATTGCGTGGGCCTCAATACTCTTGCGTGTTCACGTGGTCTAGGTAGAGGAAAATCATCTCTACCACCTGGTATTCCATGTTCTCTTTGTCTATCCGTCCTATTAGTGTTCGTGGTTGTTCTATCTCTCCCTATGGGGTGAATGAAGCTTACTTCCGGTCTCTCGTGATTTCCTTCTCTTTGATTTCCATGGGCTGAGGATGTTCCTGCCCCTTGTTGATTTGCATTCATGTTTGTTCGGGATGGAGGGAATATCAATTCACCTCTCCAAGTGTAGGTGTTTTTAGCGCGTTCAGGCACCATGAAGACTCTTTCTGAAGTCTCATCCAGGTATACAACCTTTCCAGGTGTATCTGGGTCCTTGAATTCATAGATTGTGATGATGCCTACCTCACTGGGGTTTTCCTTTCTGTACCTCCAAAAGGCTTCGTCTGTTTCTTTATTTACGAACAACTCTGTGCTCCTGTTATCTTGAGGGATCCACTCTGGGATGAGTACTCTCGTTAATACGGATTTCCCTCTCGGTGTTCTAGGTTCTTCTAACGGTTCTTTTCCTTGAAATTTCCCTTCTGTCTCTAATTGGATTGTGCCAAACTCATTAGTATCGTTTGGTTGCGTACTTAGGATGTACATGGTTCCTTCTTTGTCTATGTAAGCGTCTCTCTCAAATTTCACCACTGGTCTTTCCAATCCAATGGGTTGATCAGGGTTGTGCAGTTGCACCACTTGCCTTTGCAAACCATCCTCATAGATGCGAGCACCTAGTCGGTTGGTTCGGAGAAACTCTAACTGCGTTCTATAGGGTCCTTCAGGTCTTTCTAAGTATGCTACATTAGACCCTCCTGCTGGTCTGTCTGTGCTAAATGCCATTTCTGATTCACTTGATTCTGAGCTCAACTCGTAGGGATAACTACTGTTCAATTGCTGAGCCCAAGATCGTGCGGTGGTTCTTACACTAGCCTCCGATGATCTAAGGCTTCGTCTGTCCGACTTACCTATATGTTTGCCCGATCTAAGGTTCATTAATTTTCTTCCTTGCACGCTCAATTACACACTTAGATCGTCAATGGTTCTTTGTGATTAATTCTTGGTTCTTTTTTTAATTTTTCTTTGGATTCTTGTCTTAATTTATGCGTCAGGAATTCGACTTTCGTGATGATTTTAAGTTTTCGTTCCGTCAGACTTATGTTCTTTTCTTTAGGTTTTCGCGTCACACACACCTTTACTTTAAGTCTTAGACTTGAAATAATTAAGTATCTTAAACTTGAGGCGTTCCTATCGTCGTTAATCCACAACTACCGTTTAGCCTAAGCTAAGAATTGACTGAGGGGGTTGAGTAATCTTCCAACCTCGAGTCGGCTTTTCTGGTTGCTCTGATGCCCTGTTGCCCAAGAAGCCGTGCTTCCCAAGCTCTGCTGTCTTCACTGCCTTGCTCGCTTGCCTTGGATTGCCCTTGCTAGACCTGGAAAATTCCAATGTTAGACCAATTCACAAGATGATTAAACACTTGAGTATATACACCTTTTAAGCTCCAATTTTCAATGTGTGCCCCCTGACTTCCTAGTCCCAACTAGGTGAACCTCAAAATAGCTTATCCAAAAATAGATGTATCCTTTATGAAAAAAACAGTTGAGGTCACGTAGTACTCGTCACGAGCTTTCTGATGAGCTATTAAGCTCAAAAAACGGACTTCGGATGAAAAAGTTATGAGCGTTCAGGCCCTGGGGGGTAAAAACTGACAATCAAATTTTCCTTCAAATATGAGCTAAGGGGTCTCCTATCAGTCTAATGGTCCAAAAATTTTCCAAAAATACCCTCAAATTTGGTCAAAAATTGAAGTCCAAAATTTGCGATGGGGGTGGGCAATCGCGATGGTCTGGGACCGTCGCGATGGTCCGAGCGAACCGTCGCGATGGCGCGGGATTTGGACAATCGCGATGGCCCGAAAAGGCGAACCGTCGCGATGGCGCGGGATTTGGACAATCGCGATGGCCCGAAAAGGCGAACCGTCGCGATGGCTCGAAGTGAACAATCGCGATGGCGTGAGGTCGAACCGTCGCGATGGTCCAAAAAATGAACCGTCGCGATGGCGCGGTCGGGCGGACAATCGCGATGGCGCGGTCAACGGTCAACGGTGGACAATCGCGATGGTCCGAAGTGAACCGTCGCGATGGTCCGCGATGCGATGGCTTGAGCCAATCGCGATGGTCCGATTTTGGGCTGTCGCGATGGTCCAAAAGTTGAACCGTCGCGATGGTCTATCGTGACACGTGGCACTGTCGTGGCGATGGCATAAGCCAATCGCGATGGTCCGGGGTCAAATGAACCGTCGCGATGGTCCAAGTGGACCGTCGCGATGGCTCAAGTGAACTGTCGCGATGGTCCGAAAAAGCGAACCGTCGCGATGGTCCGGCCGAGCCGTCGCGATGGCGTGAGCCTATCGCGATGGTGCGACACAATCGCGATGGTCCGAGCCAATCGCGATGGTCCACCAAATGACGAATTTTTGAAATGCAACTATGGTGCCGTGTGTGCGCAAGGATCGCCTACCTCGTGGTGTGGTCGCCTACCTCAAAAACCGAAAAGTGCAGACCATCGCGATGGTCCGCCACACTCGGAAATCTCTGACAGAAAGCACATTTTTTACCTTTTGGAAGCTTTCCTGATGCTCTGAAGCTCTGTACCTGCAAGAAAACTCAAGAAAACACAAGTGCATACAAGCGCAAAAACTCTCTCTCGCTCTCTCGCACGCACAAATGAGGGGAAATGAGGTGGATGGGTGGATATGGTGAATTTTCTGATTTTTTTGGAAATGGAGATGATGATGCAATGATGAAGATGGAGTGTGGGGAAGGTGAAAAACACTAAAAATTAAGTAAAAACAACAACAAAAACTGAAATTTTTACCTTCCAACGCCACTTCTTGCTATACTCTTACCATCACACATTCGTCCTAGACTCGATCCCCGGCAACGGCGCCAAATTTGGTGTTGCTCTAGCACAATGGTGAGAACCACGTTAAGAAGCTTCACCTCCTTAATGTCAATCCGAGGGAGAGGTAGGAGTGATATGAAGATCGTGAATGTGAGATGATGTGAGAGTGAAGGTGAGAAGCACAAAGATGCACACACACATACACACACACAATGAAGAGACAAGCAAGACACAATGGAAGGTGGGAAATTAGCTCTATTACTCAAGAATACTCTTCCAAGCTCAAACTAGCTCTACTCTCTTCTTTACTCCAACAAGCTAACCTCAAAAATGAGCTCTCTAGCCCTTTTTATAGTTTCTAGACTAGTTTTGACCGGTTTCACATCTAGTGTCCGGCCTAGTTAAAAAATAGGTCCTAGAGGCTATTTGGAAGGGTAAACGATGTCTAAAAATAACGAAAATTGGTACGCGCATTCTACCTAAGCTCCTCAAGCTCGAGGACTCCTCGGCTTGCACAAAATGGAGCTATGAATTACAAAATGGGGTTTTGTCTATATTACATATGTTACAAGAGTGATGAAAATCACTGTTGGATATTTGAAGAGGTAATAAAAACATAATTGTTTGAAAAAATGATCCGACTGGCTCCCTGCTCTGTCTTTACATGCTTCCGTGGCGTCTGTGCCTCTGACTGCTTCCAACAGCTTCTTACTGATTACATCTATTGAATGTTGATTTCATTTTCATGATAGTTAACAATTCATCTTGTTGTCTGATTTTTTCTTTTCTTACTATTACTTATTGCATATCCATAAGTTCAGCTCTGAGGGATCATCTTTCAACAAGAAGGTGACCAACAAAAGAACTACTTTGTCTTGAATCTCTGAACACAGCCGCTCTGCATTTGGTATTGAGTTCAATACTGATCTTCGAGGTACTCACATATAGCATACTTCTCAGTCCAACTCCTCTAGTACATCTTGTAGTTTATTATTGATTTCTTGGTAGGCCTGATCTTTACTTCTGCAAAATGCATTATCAGCTTCAAGGAGTGTAACTGCTTCTTGGTGTTAACATCCCAATCTGCCTTCCATAGCCATAATTCTGCAATCAAACTCTCTCAATCAGCTAACTTCTCCTAAAATACTTGTAATCTTTTTTTGTGAAATTCTTTAAATCTGCTTTTATATTGTTCTACTTTCTTCTGTAAATCAACTAACACTTTCTCCTTCACCATTGTCAGTCCCTTTGCTTTTCCCAAGTGTAAATAGATGCCTACCTTTCATCCAAAGTAGCCGCCACTCAGGGGCACATCTGTATTAGACGATTCCTTCGAATCCGTAGACTGCATGGAAGTGCTTAGTTCCTCCAAATCTGTAGTCAGCTTGCACGTTATTCAAATTCACTGCATTGATCTCTTCCTTAATTATAGAGCATAAAGCAATTGCTGTTTTTTTTTTTTTTTTTTTGACAACTACAGTGCTGATTGAACATTGGTTTTCCATTTTCCAATTGTTTTATGTGTTTTGAAGTCGGCCTGACGGTGTAGGGTCAATAGTGACATGTCCTACATGCATATACGCATGGATAGGCTATTGTGGGAACCTATTCATGAGCAAATGTCATGCGCAATTATGTAGATGACAGCGACAAAATTCAAACCAAAACAATACAAAAGAAAAAAGAAAACGAATGTAGAGACAGATACAAGTACTTACACAATCATCATTACTCTAGAAATATAATTTTATAAATAAAGTGGAAAAGAAAAAGCTCTGTTGTTTTTGCAAAGTTCATCATGAAGGCCGGATTACATATCTATTTATGAAAAGATGTTAGATGTTTGTGTATCCATATTATTTTAAGACTAATCATAACCTATAAGTGATTATACCTTTAAAAGGGTTACATGTGTGTGTGTATATATATATATATATATATATATATATATATATATATATATATATATATATATATATATATATATATATATATGTGTGTGTGTGTGTGTGTGTGTTTGTGTGTGTGCGTGTGTGTGTGTAAACTTGAATGAGTTTGAAATGTGCATGTCTTCATCTTTCTTGATTTGCGAGTCAAAACACAAACCACATTGAATTCCTCTATTTGTCGAGCAAAATGTGGGAAATTTCACCCCATTACACATTTAAGAAGTCATTTCTATGTTCTAATTACAAAAAATAAAAACCACTATTCAAACAGATGGTAACAGAACCAAAATACAAAATTGAAGTGTAAAAATCAAATGTACATAGAAATAGCAAAGAACCTAGTATTCCATGCTTACATGAAGCAAATAAATATCCAATATTGTTATTTTTATAAGCTTCTCATTGATGAACTAGCAGAGATTAAGTACCACTTAACATTAGAAAGCTGCCCGAATACTTTTAGAAAGAAAGTAGGAATTTATCCTCTAGCATAACATCTTTACGAAACCATATTTGATTAAATATTGTAGTCCACCTTGGGATGAACACTAAGAGGGGGTGAGGGATGTTGGAGAAGATGGTGGATAGATTCTAGAGATGAAGTGGTGCTGCAAACTCTTGCTTCACACCAGCCAAGAATACGTTATGGAGAGTATAGTAGACCCCTTGAGCTTTCCAACAATCATAAATAATCACCTTTGTGATTTGTGTTGAAGAATCACTCACAAATTTGACATACAGACAAACATAAAGACGAAGAAAGACAAAGAGAAGCAGAAACAAAGCATTCAGAAAATCAAACCTTAGTGAAGGGACAAATTCAGGACTGTAATATAGTTTATAGACACTTCCAGAAATACGAGTTTTGAATTTGGGAACAAAATGTATATATATGAGCGAAGAAGGGAGCAGAATATATATGGGCATAGAACCGGAATAGAATAGCGCATATAGAAACTAAGGATAGTGTTATAGAAGATGCGAGAATAGAATAGCGCATATAGAAACTAAGGATAGTGATATAGAAGATGCCAGAGATTGCATATGTAGAGATGAATAATAGAACCTAAATTGTCGGGTATTCTTCTGAGAGAGATGGTAAGGAATAACTACTCAGAGTAGGAGAGTTTTCCATAGCTATGAGCAAAGTGAGGCCAAGCTATTTTTGTACACATCTTCTCTAATAGAAAACACATGTTCATGTGAAAGTTTGAGCGCATTCTTTGTATGTGAAGAAATCTGAGTGATTTCATGTTACTACAAAAGTTAGTTAACAGTTATAGTTTTTCTCAGTAAACATTTTCTGATACTTCTGAGAGTTAGATCTCACAGCACAGTGTAAAGATTTTCATGAGTGATAGCTCATCTTGAAGCTAGGAGTCTGAACCACAAACTGATCAAAAGAGTTTTATGAAACGGGATATGTACAGAGTACAAAGTCTGACCGTAAAGACATCCAGAACTGGTGAAGTTTTTTACTCAAACTTCAGGAAGAGTTTGTTCAGTGAAGGAAGCTCAGGTATTACTTCCTTATTTCATGTATACATAGTTGAAGTGATTACAAACAGAATTGCAGTTGATTCCGGTAAGATTCCGGTAAGATTATGGTGATAGTCCGGTAACATTCTGCTGAAGTTCGAGTGATGTATCGGTGAGTTCAAAACATAGTTTTGGCACAGTTAAGTGACGGAAAGATTATCTAACTATAAGCAAACACAGTAGTGTAAAGTTTGAAGTAAATCAGTTCAGAATTAAAGCTTGAAGGAAATGTGAAGCTTTATGTAAAGTGAATTTTTGAAGCTCATTAAAACAGTAGTAAAGTTTTCAGGTTGCTAAGCTATTGATGATTATAGAGGTGTTCTAATATCACTCTAGCTTAGTTCTAGTTGAGGCGTGGCAATTTTTCGCAGTCTTGTTAGTAAACAAGCTTTTGTCACGACATCACATAACCTCAACACTTTGGAACATGATCCTCAAATCAAGAGATCAAAATAAATTAGTAGAAACTTTAACTAGTGTCAAGACTTGCTATTTTGGTCTCTACACATATTTAGAATAATGAATAGAGCCCTGAACCTTCTAGCAATTGAGTGAATTCATTTTGGGAGAATCTAATTAACTTAGATAGCTACCAATCCTAAGTTATTTCAAAAAAATTAATCAAGTGTACACTAAGAATGATGTTTAGCAAGTTGAAAGATTAACCCGACATTTTTAGGGTGTTACAGTATGCAGACGAGTGCACAGAGATGTGAGGATATCTTAAGATTGAGAAAAGCAATAACAGGGAGACGTTTTACTATGAAATAGATAGTATTTTTAATCTGTAGCATTTTAAATCACACTAAATTATCAACTATGGATTGAGAACAAGCTGTCAAAAGCTCACTATTATGAGATGATCATAGCAGAGAAGTGAAGTTGAGATGTGATCAATGTATATGTATTAAATCACATAGAAACACAATGACATTGGCAATGTATAATTGCACAATGTGAGGGTAGTGATGGAGCTATGGAATGAGCTTCTTTAATGACAAGAACCTTTCTTAATTGACCTCTAAATCGGGCTCATGTCCTCCCAAGATTTTAATCCACTTTTATAGCTAGAGTTGGAGCCAAGTTTTGAATTCAAATTCAAGATCTCACCATAAAGTGACTCCTTTTTTTTTAGGCTTTACTTTCTCATATATCAACTAACAAGGATTTGAGATTTTGTTTCCTCCAAACTCCACATGGGGATAGTGCAATTAACATGTGCACTTTTACAAGGATAAAAAGTAAATTGACTTTTACAATGAAATAGTCATATTTGAGTACATGATATACATGCTAATTGTCCAAGTATGTAGGCTTGGATTCATTTGCACCAACAACTCCCCCTCATGCCTAAGATGCTTGGTCTTCATATCTTTTTGATTTCATGTAATCTAATCATCATCTTGAACCTGTTCATCTTAGTTCCATCCAAAGAGTTTGTGAGCATATATGCACATTGCAAATTGGTTGATACATAGCACAACTGGATGTCTTTGCTGAGTAGCTTCTCTCTTACATAATGATAGTGCACTTTCAATGTGTTTAGTCCTTGCATGATATACAAGATCAGCAGCAAAATAAAGTGAGCTAGTGTTATCTCCAAAATCATTGGAGTATAAGAATGTAGTCCCAAATTTGTGTAAAGTAGTTTGACCCACATATCCCCTTATGTTGCATTTGCTAAGCCTCTATATTCTGCTTGTGCTATTGATAATGCTACAGTTGGTTGTTTGTTTGATGACCATGAAATTAGCTTTGATCCTACAAAAGATAAGTAGCTACAAGTGCTCCTCCTATCATCCTTGGAGCCAACCCAATGTGCATCAAAATACATCTTGATATCCAAATTGGAAGTGAATGGATAAAACAATCCTTCATTTATGGTACCCTTTAGATATTTTGCGATCCTCTTGGCAGCTTCGAAGCGAGGTTTTCTTGGTGTGTGCATAAAATGGCTTAATGTACTTTCTCCATAACATATGCCCACTCTTGTTAGGGTTGCATAATTAAGACTCCCAACAAGCCTTAGATAACCTGTAACATCTTCAAGTAGTTATCCCTGATGAGAGCTAAGCTTGTGATTGAGTTCCATAGGTGTACCTACACTTTTAGTGTTCTCCATCTTAAATTTGACTAACATATCATGAATGTACTTCCTCTGAGTAATATAGATTCGAGAATCTAAATATATAAGTTCTAACCCAAGAAAGTATGTTAACAAACCAAGTTCACTAATTTTAAACTCTTCCATCACCTAAGATTTGATTTGGTTGATGCCATTAGGATCATTCCCTCTAATGGTAATGTCATCCACATAAGCACATTGAGAGAGGCATTAAGGAAATGGCCTCTAAAACTTCCTCAATGCTCAACTCATAAATAGAGATTGGATTTGAAGATGACAGACACTAGGCTCCTACAAAATAATTCACATGAAAACACACACAACACTGCCAAGGCAGGACTGGTCCACACTACCTTGTCACACAAATACAATGGCACTCTTTGGGTGGGGGTGATCCACACCCCCCTCTTAGTACACTTAAACACAATCAACACAAGGGTACTCTTAAGGCAAGGGTGATCCGCAGTGACCTCTTAGTACCAATACATAAACACTGTACAAGTATTCTTAAGGTAGGGGTTATCCATGCCGCCCTCTTAGGACTGAAACATAAAACACCAACACTCACAAGAAAGAGATTCTCAATGAAACGAGGAGCCAAGTGGTACCGCAATCCTCAATGGTTTTGGCAATGATGTAAAACATGGAAGGAAAATGGAAGGACTAGGGAGTGAGAGAAGAGGAGAGGGTGTAGTGGATAGAATAAGCAAAGGTTAAGGGTAATGGAGATGGGAGGAATTGGAGAAATGAACTTGATTGAAATAGAAAATATTACAAAGACATGGGTGACTTACAAATTAGGAGCTTGTATAGCTCTCTCAATATAGTGACATAGGGTAGACTCCTTCTCCTAGGTTTGGAGCGCCCACTACACTCACAGTGTGTACCTACATACAACTCTTCTTGCCTTTGGAGGGCACCCAAGGGGTCCTTTTAGAGGCCCTTTGGGGAGATATGTAGGGATGATATTCTGAGATGAATCATCTAGAAATTTTACATTTGTGGTGAAATAGGAATTGTTTACAAAGATACGGAATATTCTAGACTCAAAAGGGTGTAATATTTGGCTTGTGTTTACATATTTCTTGGATATTCTGGGGGTTTATTAAAAAAATATGATATTCTCTCTTCCAAATGTGTGCAATGGGTCCTCTCTACCAAATTTTGACTTTGGTTAATCATTCTTTTGAGTTTGGACCCAAGAATATAAGATATATGCATAAACAAAACGGTCTCCTTTGTTGAAAATTCAAAAAGGTATGGTGGGACTATGAGGCCTTTGAAAAGACTTTTATTTCATTCTAAAGAGAGTGGGACAAGGTTTAAATACTTCAATATTCTAGACTTTCCATATCTCTTTTATATTTCTCTTCCATATTGATCATTTCTCTTTTACTTCAAGTGCTAGGGGGAATATCATATCTTCAATGGTGGGGCCCACTTGACTTCTATCTTTCATATTTATTTTATACATATTCATATCATAGGGAAATAAAATATTTCATATATAGAATACGATTATTGTTAGAGGAGGTATTTGTTGGAGATAGATGTCTGCGGAAGCACGCGAACAGCACAAGGAAGAAGAAGAAGCTTGGAGCACAAACACACAATAGTGAGTGTATTACTAGAGAATGTACAAAGGTAAGTAGCCCATTAGGGCAATAGGCGTATATACAAGCCGGGGGAAAAAAACCTCCTAAAGAGGGAAAAAAGTGCCCCGACGGTCCTAGTGTGTTCACACACATCACTACCTAAATATATCAACAAATCCCCCCTGGGAGTGATGCGGTGAACAAGGAGCTGGCACTCATGTATAAGGAAGTGCCAAGCTATGTGGAATTTACTCCACAAAAGGAAGTAAGCCCAAAGCTTTGCAGAAAGCTTCAAACTTCTCCCTAGGCAGAGCCTTCGTGAAAAGGTCTACAATGTTCTCCTGCATGGGCACATATGCCAAGCTGATCTGCCCAACAGAGAACCTCTCCCTGACATAGTGATAATGCACCTCAATGTGCTTAGTGCGAGCATGGAACACAGGGTTCCTCGCAACTGCCAATGCGCTCTGACTGTCAGTGAAGATGGTGGTGGCAGAAGACTCGCCAACACCCAAATCAGCCATAATGCATCTGAGCCACACACACTCAACAGTCGCTGTGAAAGCTGCCCTATACTCAGCCTCACAACTGGAAGTGGCCATAGTAGGCTGCTTCTTGCTCAACCAAGATATACATGAGCTACCAAGCATGAAGCAAAAACCACTAGTGGACACACGAGTGTCATAGCAACCACCCAATCTGAGTCAGAAAAAGCATGCAAATCTGGCGGTAGTGATCCCCCCTTGGGATAAAACAACTCAAGCAGCCGAGTACCACTCAAGTAGCGAAAGATGCACTTAACCCCCTTCCAATGCGTGACTCCTAGGCAATGCATAAACCTGCTCATCTCTGAGACAGCAAACTGAATATCTGGCCAAGTAATGCATAAGTAAATCAAGCATCCAATAGCCTGTTGATAGAGAACAGCATCAAATGCATCTCGAGCATCATGAAGACTCAATCCTAAACCTGTCTCCATAGGAGTGGCAATAGGCTTATAGTCTTCAAGGCCAAAACGCTGCAATAATGTGTCAATATATTTCGTTTGACACAAAGCCATTCCACCATCAACTTGCATAAACTGAATGCCCAAATAGTGATGCAAATGCCCCAAATCAGACACCTCAAATGAGGCATGCAAATCAGCCTTAAAATCAGCAATATGCGTCTCAATAGGACCAGTGAGCAACATGTCATCAACATAGACAACAATGATCAGAAGCACATCATTCGCACGCTTAACATATAAGGTGCTTTCAATTGGACTGTTCTCAAAACCATGTGCAATCAGATAGGCATGTATCTTCTCATACCAAGCACGTGGTGCTTTCTTTAAACCATATAACACCTTCTTTAACCTGCACACCTGGTTTTCATGCCCTTTCTGCACAAAGCCACGGGGCTGAAAAACATACACTTCTTCATGCAAGTCACCATTCAGAAATGCTGTTTTAATGTCCAACTGATGTACATTCCAACCATGATGGGCTGCAAGTGCACAAATGCTCCGAACAATAGTCATACAACATGTAGGTGCAAAGCTCTCATCAAAATCAATGCCTCTTTCCTGTGCATAACCCTTTGCAACAAGCCTAGCCTTATACCTGTCAACTGTACCATCAGGTTTACGCTTCAGCTTGTATACCCACTTAGTGCCAATGGCCTTCTTGCCAAGAGGCAAGTCACATAAAGACCATGTACCATTCTTCATTATAGCATCATATTCAGATTGCATAGCAGCCATCCAATTTTTTGAATTTTGTGCTTCATCAAAAGAAACAGGCTCATTCTCATCATAGAGGCTAGACGCAGCCATATCATAGAAATCTGATGCAAAGGAGGCACTATGAGAGCCTGAACGAGTACGATATGACAAAGGTGCATCTAATTTGCTGTCACGTAAAGTTTGCACGAGCCATTTTGGCATAGTTTTTGCTAGATCAATATCAACTGTCTCATCAACAAGTGCATCATGTAAATCTGCATAAAAAATGGAATGATATGCATCATCATATGAAGCCTGCAAAGGCTGAGAAGTTGCCTCATTAGGACCAGCACTAGACTGTCCGCCTGTAAAAAGAGGCATCAAAGTATCATACATGTCTTTAGAGCTAATAGATGTCTCCTTAGTACATGAAAGCAATGGCTGAATAGCATCTTCCACAAAGACAACATCACAGCTAACCAGAATGCATTTAGTGTGTGGATGATACAGACGATAGCCTTTACTTTCAGAACTGTACCCACCAAAAATACATTTTACTGCCTTATCATCCAATTTTTTGCGATGTTGTTCAGGCACTAATGCATATGCCAAACAACCAAAACCCCGCAGATGAGCAACAGATGGCTTGCGATCATGCCAAGCCTCATATGGAGTGATAGACTGTAGCGCTTTAGTGGGACACCTGTTAAGTACATATGCTGCACACATGACAGCCTCAAGCCAGAAACTATGTGGTAAAGCCTGACTCTTGACCATACACCTCGCCATCTCCATGAGTGACCTGTTTTTTTGTTCAGCAACTCCATTCTGTTTAGGTGTATACGGCACTGTACACTGGTGTTTTATCCCACGTTCAACCAGAAATGCATTAAAATCAGAAGACATATATTCCCCCCCTCGATCAGAATGGAGGGTGCCCATTTTACATGCTGACAGATTTTCAGCCAAAACTAAAAACTGTTTGAAGCAAAAAAACACTTCGGACTTTGCCTTCAATGGATATACCCATGCATGCCTAGAAAAATCATCAATGAAAGTCACAAAGTAAAGGTAATTTCCAAAAGAGGGTGTCTCCATAGGACCACAGACATCACTGTGTACAAGCTGCAATTTTTGCATAGCCCGAACTAAACCATCTTTTGGAAAGGATGAACAATGCATTTTTCCCAAAATACAGCCTTCACAAACATGTTTTCTAGGAGCCTCAAGTTTGGGCAAAGAGGACACCATTTCAGATTTCTGCAGGCGTAGCAAAGTAGCAAAATTCAGATGACCAAAGCGTGCATGCCAAAGCTTTGCATCTGACATAGCGTGAGAATCATGAACTGCATATGCCGAATCATTCACAGATCTTTCATAGTCTATGAGCTTATATAGCCCATGACATAAAATGCCAGAAGCAATAATAACATCGCCATTTGACAGATCATGAACTGTACATCTCTCACCAACAAATTTCACAACCAAGCCAATCTTGGCTAATGCAGAAACTAATAACAGATTCTTCTTGATCCGTGGCACAAATAAAGCATCTGACAAGGTGAAAGAACTACCATCAGCAGTAGTCAGAATGATCTTACCAACTCCCATAACAGGATAAGAGGAGTTGTTGGCGCATGTGATAGTATTCCCTCTAGGGGCAGGCTCCAGTGAAGAGAAGAAACTGTGCTACGAGGTAATATGTTTGGTCGCCCCACTGTCAAAGTACCAAACATCTGAGTCCACTGCAGACATGCAGTGCTCATGAGAAGATGGGTCAAAACTGAAAACAGTAGTAAACGCCCATTCTTCTTCCTGCACAAGATTTGCAGACTCTGTTTTTGGTGTAGAGGCCTCTGCAACAACCATTCGAGCCTCTTTCTTCTTTGCCTCTTTTGCAGCCAGTTTTGGACAGTTCTTTATGATATGATCATTCCCTTTAGAGTACTTGCAAAACAATTTTTGCTTTTCTGATTTCTTCTCATCTTTATCCTGGTTCTTCGAATGTGCAGCATTTGCAGATTTGTGCTTACTAGTAGAAGAGCTCCATTTTCCTTTGCCCTTCTGACTAGCTAGGAAAGCTTGATCTGCAACATGCATAATGGACTTGTTCTGCCTGGACTAATCTTCCTGCAACAGAACGGAGACTAACTCCTCAAATGATAAGGCATTCGGATTGCCTTTCATCATCAACTGAAGAGTAGAAGCAAAAAAGTCTGAAATGAATCAGGAAGACCATTCAGAACGGTCTGCACAAGTGAGCTATCTAGTATAACCTCATCAACAGAAATCAACTATTCCTTCAAATCTTTGATCTTTGTTAGGAAACTGTCCATAGAATCACCTTCATTCATGTGCTCACTCTCCAACTTTTTTCGAAGGTAAGCAACACGAGCCTCATTCCTAGCTTGGTACAATGTGGTTAGTGTATCCCAAGCATCCCTAGCTGTTCTACAAGAGCGAATATGAGGAATAATGGCACGTTTGATGGACAAAGCTATCAATGCATGTGCCTGGGCATCTCTGCCATCCCAAGGAATTTGCTCTGCAGTAGGTGCAACAGAAACAATAGCACGAACAGGAATCTACGGAATATCATCTTCGACACCATCTTCATCAGCTCAAGCACCTGTATTTGTAGTACCTGTAGTTGTAGGTGTAACAGGACGTCTTTCAACACCCTGCACAATGTTCCACAGTCCTTTTGCAACCAATACATGTCGCATCATATAAGCCCATAATGGGTAGTTGGTACCATCCAACTTATCCTCAACAACCAACATACGAAATACATCACTGCTTTTAGCCATGGCCGGTGACTAAAATACCTTGATGCAGAAAATTGACTGTATCTCAAAAAGTTGAATAGAACTGCCCATATGAGTTCTACTAGACCTGTATCAGACTTCGAGACGCTTAAACTGGCGAACAGAAACTGGTATATACCTTTGGCACAAAAAGATGAAATAGCCTGCACAAGCACTGCGATAGTGCGTTCGGAGGTCGAAACGAGCTCAGATCGCGATTTCGGTAGCACAGAGCGAATCTGTTTTGATCTCGGAAACACGCTGAGTATCCTCACCAAAATTCGTGTGATTCTGAGATTGCAAACGGAGGAGTGTCGACGGCGCCCTACATGAAGCGACGACCTGCTCTGATACCAATTGTTGGTGATAGATGTCTGCGGAAGCATGCGAACAGCACAAGGAAGAAGAAGAAGCTTAGAGCACAAACACACAATAGTGAGTGTATTACTAGAGAATGTACAAAGATAAGTAGCCCATTAGGGCAATAGGCGTATATACAAGCCGGGGGAAAAAAACCTCTTAAAGAGGGAAAAAAGTGCCCCAGCGGTCCTAGTCTGTTCACACACATCACTACCTAAATATATCAACAGTATTAAAAATATATCCCTCATACTTAGCCCTCCCCTAAGGCTAGAGGCATTCATGTCTCTAGCTCTCAAATAGTTTGTCGATGTCCCATGGTGGGTTGTCCTCTTGTACCACCATCAATATTTCTTTCTCCTTTGATTGCTCTTGCAGATCATCAATGTCTTCTATCCTTTGCTAGTACTTCTTCAGCCTCCATCCATTGACCTTGGTCTTGTGCACTTTCCCTGATAGATCCATAAGTTGGTAGCTGCCATTCTTGAACTTCGTCTCGATAAAAAATGGTCCCTCCCATCATGGTTGGAACTTTCTGTTAGGCCTAATATCAAAACCGTTATCATATCTTAGAACAAGAGTTCCTTCCATGAACCTTTTATCTTTGAGTTGTTTGATACATTCCTGTCTCATTTTCTATGCTTGATTCATGTAATGCTCGATTACAAGCTCCTGTTTCATACTCAGTTCTTGTAGATCTGTAAGCCTCTTTTGGATTACCTCTCGTTCACTCTGTCCACTTTCCTTTAGTAGGACTTGAAGACTTGGAATTTCTACTTCTATTGGCAACAAGGTTTCTTGTCCATATACTAGATGAAATGGGGTGAACCCTAGTGATGCCTTGTCAAATGTGCGATATGTCCATAAGGTGGCACTGAGGTGTTTATCCCATTCCTTAGTATGCTTCTTTACATGCTTACTAATGATTTTACAAATAATTCCGTTGGTCTTTTCAACAAGACCATTACATTAAGGATAATAGGGTGTGGAGTATCTATGCGTTATGTGTAATCTACTCAATAGATCATTCAAAATATGTGATCTAAAATCTCGACCATGATTAGACACTATCTATAAAGGTATTCCAAATCGACAACATATGAAATAATAAATTAACTTCCCAATATCTTGTGTTGTCCTTTTTGTGCTATCTACTTCTGCCCATCTAGTCATGTAGTCCACTACTAGAATGATATATTCCTTTCCTGAGCTTTTCCTTGGTAGGGGTCTAATTGCATAGATTCCCCAGTTCTCAAATAGCCCATAAGATATGACTGGTGTCCTTGGTTCATACATAAGCCTCTTATTACCTATAATTTAACATTTATTGCATGTTCTACACCAAATTTCAACATCCTTATGAAGCGTCAGCCACGCATAGCCTGTTTGGGGTACCTTCCTTATTGTTATCCCATGTGAGAAGTGTCCTCCACATGTATGGTCATGACAGAACTCTAGAATGCTCTTTATTTCATCATATGACGCGACCCTTCTGAGGATAAGATCCTTACCTTTCTCAAAGATATTATCTCCTATCAGTTGGTATTGTAGAGCCTTCTTCGCTATTGTATGCCTTTATACCTTGTTTAGGTGTTTGGGTGGTTCTCTAGTTTCAAGAAAATGGATGATATCTTTTGGTCCTTCTTGACCTACAAAATTGTTGTCTCCCAACTTCATGGATGCTATGAAACTATCAAATTGCTCATTTGCTAATGCATTTGCTTCCTTATTTTGGCTCCTTGGTACATGACATATTTGAGTGTTATCAAATTCTTTCAGTAACACTCTTACCCTTTTCAACCATTCAAAACAATTTTCACTTTTGCAACACCAAACATTTTGTAATTGCTTAATTATCCACATTGAGTCTCCTTTGACAATCAACCTTTTGATACCATGTTCAGAACATTCGTGTAGGGCCTCACATAGTTGCATATTCTACTTCATTATTTGAATGAGCATTAGGAAGATCTATACCTTTCTTGAAGATGAGTTGTTTGTTCTGGTCATAAATCAGAAATCCTCATGTTGCTTTGTCAACCTACTTCTTATATGCACCATCAAAAAATATAGTATGTGCATCTTCAATATCTTCTTCATGCAAGGTTGCTCGCGTGTCCCTCTCATTGGATATTTTCCTCTCCCACTTCCTAAAGGTGAGCATCTCTACAAGACTGTCTCTTGTGTGTCCTCCACTACAAAAGTATATTTGTATTCTTGAAGTTCAAGAACCCATTTAGCTATTGTAGATGAGATACTCATATGTTGTACCACATATGGGAATGCAAGATCTGTTGTAAGAATAGTGAAAGGCCTAGCAAGAAGTTAATACCACAACTTCCTTACTCCATTCATAAGTGCATACGTGAGTTTCTCTGCATCTATGTATCTCTTCTCATTTTCTTCCATTACCTTGCTAGCAAAGTAAACAGGACGCATGTGAGATATTTTTATATCCTTCTAGAGTAAGACTACTCCAATTTCTTCTTCCCCTATGCTTGGACACACATAGAAAGTCTCTCTCATCTTTAAGGGTATCAATATGGGTAGAGTCCTGAATACTCTTTTGATTTCTTCAAAACATTCACTATGGATATCCTCCCATGCAAAGACTCTATCTTGTGCAAGTTTGTGCAATGGAGATATGATTTCATATAGAAGGTAGATGAACCGTGACATGTAGCATACCTTTTGTACAAAAGTGAGGGTCTGCTTCGTTGTTGTTGGAGGAGGTAGAGCTAATAAGACTTCCACTTTGGATGGATCGACTTGAATCCAATTTTCTAAGATGAGATGTCCAAGGAGAACTAACTCTTTCTTGGAAATATGATATTTATCAAGCTTCAATCTACCCCCAAGCTCATACAATCTCTTTTAGCCTTCTTAAACTTTTTGACAATGCATAGATCTAGTACTATCTATGCAAAATGTTGGAGGAGATGGATGGATACCTCAAGGAAGTGAGGTGGTACTGCTAAAACCTACTTTGTACCTGTCCTTATACACTTCAGAGTTATATAGTAGGCCCTTTTAGATTTCAAATGACACCAAGAAAGTACCTATGTACTTTGGAGTTGATGCTTGAAACAATTGATCCAAAATAGACTAGCTCAAGAATAGCTAGAATTGAAAAACTTACTATTTTAGTCCATACACCTAGATTTTCTACTCAGAGCTCACAGTACAATAACAATTGATAAAATTCCTTTTGAGGGAATTCAGCTAGCTTAGATAGCTAATGATTACAAGTGTAATCATCTAAAATGATCAATTATGCTCTGAGAAATTAGTTTAGCAAACCAAAGCTTACCCCCGACTTTTTATGGACTAACTAGTAGATGACCAGTGAGCACTTTGCAGATGATTTCTCCTTGCTGCCTAAACAAAATGCTATGAAATTTTGAGAGCACAAATTATATTTTAAGCTCGTTCCAACAAGCCAAAGATTATGAAAAATGGTTGAGTATTCACTAAGATATGACTAGAGAAAGTTGCATGATCTGAGTAGTCATAGCAGAGAAGTAGAGAGAGATGTTCAATGAGCTATATGTATTATATGACATGATTGTAAAAGGTCATTGGCATACTAATGATGCTCAATGATGATGAACTGACTGAGCTGTGGTGTAAGAGTTTTTATAACAGTTTTCTTCTAGGTTTGAATTTGAATTCAAACTTGGCTCCAACTAAAAGTGACTCCATTGATATAGGAGTTATTCTCTCAACCAAACTCATAGCTAATGTTCTTCCTAACTCCATGAGATATAGGCTTTTACAAGATTCTTCAAGGTTTAATCTTTTACAATAGTAAATGATCAAGTGTCTAGAATCCATGGTTCGCATGATTCATCAAGTGATAATTGCACACATTGTATTCCATGCTAAGCCAAATGTATAGGCTTGATCATTTGCACCAAAAGCTCCCCCTCAAGCCAAACATCTTGGCTTGCATTGCTTCATCACTCTTCTTGAATATCCTATAACCCAATCATGGTTTTAAACCTATAAAGTTTTAGTACCATCAAGTGCTTTGCTTAACAAATCAGCACACTACATATTTGTAGATACATATGCGAGTTGAATGTCTTTTCTTAAGAGTTTCTCTCCAACATAGTGATAGTGCACTCCTATATGCTTGGTTCTTGCATGATAAATGGGATTGACTGCAAGATGCAAAGAACTAGTGTTATCACCATAGATCATTGGTGAATGAGTATGAAGTCCCAAATCTGAATAAAGGAATCTAATTCAAATAGCTTATTGTGTAGCATTTGATAATCCCCTATATTCAGCCTCTATTGAAGATAGAGAAAGAGTTGCTTGCTTCTTAGAAGACCATGAGATGGGTTTATCACCTGCAAAAGATGAATATCCAGAAGTACTTCTGTCATCCTTACATCCTACCCAATTTGCATCTGAGTACAACTTTATGTCCAAATATGATGTGTATGGAAAGTAAAGTCCCTGATTTTGAGTACCTTTGATATACTTCCAAAATTTTTTAGTAGCTTCCAAGTTATTTGCTCTAGGTTTGTGCGTGAATTGGCTTAGAACACTTACTCCATAACATATATGAATCCTTGTCAATGTTGTATAGTTTAGACTTCCAACTATGCTTTGGTAACCTGCAATGTCTTCAAGAAAATCACCTTCATGACCTCTCAATTTCTGATTTACCTCCATAGGGATGCTAGCTACTTTTGCATCCTCCAAGTGGAACTTCTTCAACATGTCCTGCACATATTTTCTTTGAGTGATGTAGATCCTAGAGTAAGTATATACCAACTCAAGTCCAAGAAAGAATTTCAGAAACCCTAGGCCCCTAATCTTGAACTCCTACATCATCTGGTTTTTGATTTGTTTGATGCCATTGGCATCACTTCCTATAAGAATGATGTCATCCACATATACACATAAATATATAATTTCTAAATTACCCCTCCTTACAAATAGAGAAGAATCTACCTTGCTCATCATGAATCCTTGTTCTTGAACATAGGGTGTTAAACCATGGTTCCATGCCCTAGGTGCCTGCTTCAAACCATAAAGAGCTTTCTTTACATGATTTACCTTGCTTGAATCTTCATAGCCAAGAGGTTGACCCATGTAAACCTCCTCTAAAATCCACATATTGAGAAAAGCATTTTTCACATCTAGTTGATACATATTCTAATTTCTAGATGCAACTACACGTACCAATACTCTAATGGTTGGGATCCTAGCTACTGGTGAAAAAGTTTCTTCATAGTGTGTTCCTTGGGTTTGTACAAAACCCTTAGCCATAAGCCTAGCTTTGTACCTGTTTATGGATACATCTGAGTTCATTTTGATTTTGTAAATCCATCTAGAACCAATTACCTTCATTGATGCTTTCTTGGGTGCTAGATCCCAAGAGGCATTCTCTTGGAAAGCTTTTATTTCTTCATCCATAGCGTCCTTCCATTCTGCTTTGGTAATTGCTTCTTCATATGAGGAAGGTTCTTCAAGTGATGAATCCTTAGCAAGATAAATATAATGCTTAGTGACTAATGAAGTATCATACCCATATCTGATTCCCTTCTTACTCTCTCTTTGTGATCTCCTTAAGGCTTGGTTGAATGACTCAGGCATGTCCTCCAACCTCTTCACTTGACTTTTCCTTTTTATTTCCATGCTTTAAATTCTTCCAAGTTGATGGTGTCCTCATCACCTGATTTGATGTCTTCAATTGTGCTTGGCTCCTCCTTGGTGAGGCTTGGAAATTCTTCTTCAAAGTCATATGGCAATTTGACCTTCCTGCATTCACTTTCAAACCAAGAATCATTCTCATCAAACACAGCATCTTTACTCATCATAGATCCTTTCTTGGATGGATTATAAAACATATATCCCTTTTGATTCATATCATATCCTATGAAGATGCATTTCACTACCTTAGGGTCTAATTTACCTCTGATTTGAGATGGAGCATGCACATAAGCAACACAACCAAATATTCTTCAATGTTCAAGTGATGGTCTCCTTCCATGCCATGCCTCATAGGGGGTCATCCCATCAAGGGATTTAGAAGGTAACCTGTTAATAAGATAAGTGGCAGTAGAAACACTCTCTATCCACAAGTAATTTGGCAACTTCTTTTCATTTAGCATTGATCTAGCTGCTTCCACAATCAATTTGTTCCTCCTCTCTGCTACTCTATTTTGCTTACGAGTATATCTAGTAGTGATCTCCATTTTGATACCTCTATCCTACAACAATGCATCAAACTGATTCGAGAAGTACTCACCTCCTCCATCTCACCATATCTTATTTTAGCTTTTTCATGTTTGATTTTCGACAAGTCCAAGATACTTCTTGAAACAACTAAACACTTCATCCTTATGTTTCATGAAATACAAGATAGTGTGCCTATTGATATCATCAATAAATGACACATAATATCTTAAGCCTAAAATTGAAAGGTCCTTGCTTGGTCCCCACACATCTGTGTGCACAAGTTCCAAATAATCCTCATGCATGTAGCCTTTCTTTGTAAAGGGTAACCCATGTGATTTACCAAACCAACATGCACCACATTTATAGATCATATGTTGCTTGGATACATTAGGTATCCCAAGTACACATTGATCTCTACATATCTACTTCAATGTTCTCTCACCAATGTGTCCTAATCTTTTGTGCCATATCTCTAACTCAGACAAGGTTTGATCCTTATAATTATAAAGTGCAATGTTTCTAGTGTCCTCAAGCTCATATGTAAACAATCTACTTGTTTTCTCTCCCTTTGAAATTCTCCTGAATCCATGTTGGGGGTCCTCCACAAAAGCTCCAAATTTATTGAACCTAATCTGCAAACCCTTTTCCACTATCTGTCCAACACTCATCAAATTCTTTGTGATAGTAGGTACATAAAGAACTTTGCTCAAGAGATTCCTATTTCCATCACAAGTTTTGACATTTCCTACCTTGACAACTGAATGCTTGGTATCATCACATGTCTCCACTTGGTTCGTTCCCTTGGGCTCTTCAAGATCAGAAAGGAGAGCTACATTGCCTGCTACATGGTTTGAACAACCTGAGTCAACATAGAAGAGGTGCTCATCAGTCATACCTTGTTTTGAAGTCATGTTCATAATGAGAACAGAATCCTCTTGATCCTTTGTATAGTTTTTGAATTATTTTCTTGACTTGTATCCTCCTTGATAGTTGTTGTTGTAATTGTTGTTGTAGCAATGGTTGTAACCTTGATTATGATTGAATCTTCCTCTTGATTGTGAGTAGCCACCTCTTTGAAATCCTCTTCATCTTTGGTTCTTGAAGTTCCTATAGCACTCATATGTTGTGTGATTAGATAGTCAACATATATTGGATGGGGAAGAATTTAAAGGTCTTGCCATACCTTGCTTACCTCCTCTGCCCCTTCCTTTTGATTTCCTACCTCTCCCTACATAGTTAGCTTGAGAAGTAGCACCTTCTGTTACACTTGTGTTCCTCGAGTAGCTTTGATCTGGACCTTTTCAATATACATGGGAACTTTTTACTCTTGTGCTGGGTAGAGGTTTTTGTCCCATGTTACCACATACTTGATACTCTCATATGTGGTGGTACTTTGTACTTAGGGATATTATTCAGCTCTTACTTCAGTTCAATTCATAGTCAATAGAGAGATCTATTCCAGCCATCATCTTCTCCGTGTGTCTTGGTGTGTTTGTGCTCCTTGTGTGTGCTTCTCCTGTGTCTCCCGCACTTCTATACACACCCAATAGTGGCATTAGAGTAGGTTGAGCTCCTTCTCAAGTTTTGGTTTTTCGCGTCGCGGAACGCGTGCACTTTTAACAGTGCAAATCGATTTCAGAGCATAGAAGAGTGAACTTCAGCAACCAAGAAACATTTCCACCAAGTGTGCTTAGGTTTTACCCCCATTTCAAAGCTATTCGTGCAGTCAAAATTGCCATCAGAGTGATAATTTGTGAGCTGATATTTCAGCATTCATTTCAGCTTTTGTCGAGGTAAAGATTTTGTCACATTCTTGTTCTTTTGTGAAATGGTGGGCAGCAATGACTTGTTTGGCATGCTTCAAGCTGAAGATAAGCTGGATGGAACCAACTATCGGATATGGTCTTACATGATGAAGCATGTTCTTGTTGCTAAACAACTTTGGAACATAGAGGCCGATGTAGATCGAAGACTCACAGGTGCTTCTACTTCATAGTCTACTGTCACAGATGGAGCTTGTTCTTTGAGTATAGTGGTTTCTCCTTCTCCACCTACATAGGAGCAGCTTAGATGGGATGGAAAAGATGCTCAAGCTCATGCTTTGATTGCACTTTTAGTGAAGCATCATATAGTTCCACACATTCGATCATGTTCTACATCGAGACATGCATGGCACACTCTTGCTTCTTTGTATGCCATGCGTAATGAAGCATGTGTTGCATACTTGAGGAAGCAACTTAAGGATGTATGTATGGCTGAAAATGAGTCGGTGGATGTGTATGTGACATGCATCAAGGACTTGAAAGAACAATTGGCAAACATAGATGAGATTATTCCGGATGCATCACTCATTTCTACATTGTTGAAAGGATTACCGGAATCGTTTGAAATCTTTGCTACTACACTCCATTTGGTTGCAAAAGGGAATCTTAATATGTATGCATTTGATGAGGTTGTGTCTCTTCTTTTGCAAGAAGAGCAATCTAGAGTGAATAGGATTGGTTTGATTGAGAGAATACAAGCACTTGTTATCTCACAGAAGTGGAAAAGCAAGTATGGTTCAGCTTTGGGTTCATTAAAACCAAAGCCTCAACCTTCCTCTTCCACTCATTCCTCTAATGATGCCGATTTGCAAAAGAAGAAGAGATGCAAATATTGTCGAAAGGTTGGTCATGCTATTGATGAGTGTAGAAAGCTTGCTAAACACAATGAAAAGAAGAAGGAATCCGACATGTCTATTACTGAAAATTCAGAAAATGCAAAGAATGATGAAGCTAACATGGCTCAAGATTTTTGGGCATGTGTTGTTACATGTCATTATGATGCTTCTTTGCATTCTAAATGTATGGTTGTGAGTGAGGCTGATTCAGATTGGTTCTTTGATAGTGGTTCTTCAAAGCACATAACATCATGCAAAAGATTTTTTGCCTCTTTGAAAGATGCACCCAAAGGAGGACATGTGGTGTGTGCAAACAATGCCTCTTCTCCTATCATCAGAGTAGGAGAAATTGAGCTTACGGCTAGAAATGGAGGTGTCATTCTCTTGAAAAAATGCATTGTATGTGCCCGGTATAAAGAAGAACTTAATTTCAGTTCCATTGATTGCCAGAACTGGACTTCATGTACACTTTGTTGATGATAAGTGTATGGTTCATGATTTCAGCAATGGCCATGTTATCGTGATGTCTGGTACATTATGTAATGGTTTGTATCACATGGATATATACAAGAGGGCTGCCTTGAATGCCTTAGTTGCTCATACTTCTTCCATGGCTGAAATGGAGCTTTGGCATGCTCGTTTGTGTCATTTAAACTTCAATAGTTTGCTTTACTTGCAAAAGAAGGACATGGTTATTAGCTTGCATACACTTGAGTCCATTGTAAAGCATGCATGTGAAGGTTGCATTCTTCGAAAAATGCATTGTGTTTCTTTTCCAAAAGATAGTCATACACACACTACAAGAAAATTGTAGCTTGTTCATAGTGATGTATGTGGTCCCATCAAGACTCCATCTTTTGGAAAGCATGTATATTTTGTTACCTTCATTGATGATGCTACTGGCCATACATGGGTGTATCCTACAAAAGCAAAGAATGAGCTACTTTCTTGCTTCAAATCATTTTTAGCTATGGCTGAAAATTTTTCTTCATAAAAGCTTTTGACTCTACGCACGGATCGTGGTGGTGAATACATGTCACATGAGTTTAATGCTTTTCTTCGTGAAAGAGGTATTTCACACCAATGTATGGTGCCATATACACCTCAGCAAAACGGTGTTGCCGAGCATAAAAATAGAACTCTACTTGAAATGGCACGATGTATGGTTAAAGGAAAGCATCTTCCTCATAAGTTTTGGATGGACGCGGTCATGTGTGCAAATTATGTGTTGAATTGCTACCCTATAAAAGCATTGAGAATCAGTACTCCTTATGAGTCTTGGAATGGTCATAAGCCTATGGTTAGTCATATGCGTGTGTTTGGTTGTTTGGGATATGCTCTTGTGCCATCACAACAACATCACAAACTTGATGAGAAGGCAAAGAAATGTATATTTGTTGGTTATAGTGATGAAAGTAAGGGATATCGTTTGTATCATCCATTGAAGAACACAATTATTGGGAGTTGAGATGTGGTATTTGTTGAAAATTCAGTTTTCCCTCTACCCAAATGCAAAAAACAGCCAACAGTTAGCTCATAAGATGTGTTCGATACACTCATGCCTTTGTTCCAAAATGGTGCGCTTGACTATGGCCATGTAGACCAGCCAACTAAGCCTCAAAGGGCTGAAAAATTCCAGCAAAATAGTGCTAAAAATGCAAAGAATTCCAACCCAAGCATGGCTGAAATGTTTCAACCAAAAATTGTCAAAACTGCTGGAAATTTCCAGCCACATATGGCACAATTGCATCAAAATATGGCTGAAAATGAGCATGAAATTCAGCCCACACATGATGTACATAATGAGGATGTTTTTTTTACCTTTGCATTTATCTTTACTATTATTTATATCCGTGTAAAGAGCAGAAGATTGATTACCTCTAGAATTCTCTCCATTCTTGTTGAGCTTTGTCTCATGTGTGAAGAGTTGCCCCATCAATGTGTTGAGGTCAGGTATTTGCATATCCATATATAGGTCCATTGTGGTGGTGAAGGACTCCACCTTATCATCTGCTTTGATGCCATTTATGATTTGCCTTACTATCTACTCCTCTTCTATCTCTTCTCCAATGCTCTCAAGTTGGTTAGCTACATCCTTCATCTTGGTTACATAGTCAGCTACACTTTGCTTTGGTTGCTTCTTCAAGGTTTTGAACTCCATCCAAATCTGGTTCTCCCTCGCTCTTGTATTTGATGAGAAATATGGAGAAAGTACTTCCCAAGTCTCCTCGGAGGTCTTCTGATTCCTAATGTGAGGTAATAAGAAATTAGATATTGAGTTACATACATAAGACCTTGTTAGAGCATCCTTTGCATACCATGTAGTTGCTTCTGAATATTGGCATTTCCTCATCTCCAGATATGTATTCATATAAGCTCCTTCCTTGGAGGTAAGATTGCATCCTTAGAGACCATGTTGGATAGTTGTTCTTGTCCAATTTGTCAATGAATGATGGAAATCCATCCCATCTTGCTTGTTATTGCTCTGATACCACCGTTGGAGGAGTGGTGGATAGTATCTAGAGATAAAGTCGTGGTGCAAAATCCTACTTCACAGCAGCCAAGAACTAGTTGTGGACACTCTATTAGACCCCTTGATCTTTCCAACAATCATAAATAATCACATGTGTGCTTTGGATCATCATCCTCAAATCAATGGATCAAGATAGATGACTAAAAACTTCAACTAGTGTTAACACTTGCTATTTTGATCTCTACACATGTTCAAAAAAATGAACAAAGCTCTCAACCTGCTAGTAATTGACTGAATTCCATTTGGGAGTATCTGATTAACTTAGATACCTACAATTCGTGGGTTATTTCAATAAAAATGATCAAGTTTACACTCAGAATGATGGTTAGCAAAAAGATTACCTCGACATTTTTGGGGTGCTACAATATGCATACCACTAAGTAGAGATGTGAAGATATCTGGAGATTGAGAAAAGCAATAACTTTGTAGCTATGAAATAGACAGACTGCTTAGTCTATATCATTTCAAATCATGCCAAAAGATCCATTATGCACTGAAATCAAGCTCTAAGAAGTTCACTATTCTAAGATGATTATAGCATAGAAGTGAAGTTGAGATGTGATCAATTTATCTGTAATAAATCACATAGAAATACAATGACATTGGCAATGTATAATTGCACAATGTGAGGGTAAATATGGAGCTATTGAATGAGCTTCTCTAATCACAACAACCCCTCTTAGTTGATCTCAAAATTGGGCTCATGTCCTCAGGAGATTTTAATCCACTTTTATAGCTAGAGTTGGAGCCAAGTTTTGAATTCAAATTCAAGCTTTCACCATAAAGTGAGTCCTAAATTTTAGGCTTTACTTTCTCATCTATCAACTACCAAGAATTTGAGATTTGATTCCTTCTAACTCCACGTGGGAGTGCAATTAACATATGCACTTTTATAGTGATAAAAAGTAACTTGACTTTTACAAGGGAATAGTCATATGTGACTTATATGAGATACATGCAGATTCTCCAAGTATGTAGGCTTGGATTCATTTGCACCAACAAGGGAGTGTTGAGTCATCTCCAATTCCCAGCTCATTATGACTTAGCATCTTATTGATCTTGTCCAAATTTGTAAACATCCATATGAGGAGAATCCATGATAGAGAACAGTAGATCTAAGTTGCATTTATTGGCTCTAGTAATAATTTTTTTTACTAAATTATTAATAAAATTCACCATTTTTAAAAAATCTTGGAATAAAAACTTCCCATTTTTCATTTCTTTGTTGAAAAGGAGTTTGATCAAAAGATTAAGCATTTTGATATTTGAAAGGGTTTTCATCGCTAGGATTTCAATCGGATCCTAAATATTTTGATCAAATCATTAAGGATTTTGATCAAGGCATTCGTTTCATTTTACCACCTTTTACTATATTGATAATATTTTTCTTTCAATCGAATGTTTGTTTATGGAAAGAAATTCAATTGAATACTCAATTTGATTGAGTAGCTTTGGACCGAAATCGGTATTTGATCAAAAGACTTTTAAATCGAAAATTATTCAATCAAAAGTATTTTGATTCAAAATTCTCAAATGATGCGATGGTTGCTCAAATATGTTGATATGCGATCAGATAATTTGGTCATAGTAGGATTTTAGTGTAGTGCCAATAACTTGATGGTTGAAAGAATATTTTCTAAAATATTCAATAAATACATCGTAATTTTGATATCATGGGGTCGGTTACGTTCACTGCATGTATTGTAACCTTTTCCACATGTTGTAGAAAGTTTGAGTTCTCTTTGTCTATCTATCTTTCTGTGTGCATTATATCTTTTTTATTTTCTTGGTCATATTCCAAAAAGTTGTATAAAAATATTTGTCTTTCCAAGTTTTGCATTTTCACGTTAATAAGGTTAAGACAAATTGAAAAAAGTTAAAACTTACATAAAAGCTTTTGATATGTATTGTTAGCTACACTAGACAATAATAATTAGATGATAAGAATATAAGGGATTACTTTGAATGAACGTAAATGCTCCAAACTTTTTGAGAAACATTAAAAATATATGCATAAGATTCTATCAAATATAAGACGAAGACTTCATATTGGTTTCGATCCTCTCAAGTAATATTAATATTAATGTTCCTTCACTACAAGAATTGAAGCTCCCATTTCGTACAATCAGATCTTTGGAGCTATTGATTTTCTTTCTCAAGGAAAAAGCTCAGCGCTAGATGGCCTCACCAATGCATTTTTGAAGACTTTCAAGTACATGGTGACTATTCTGTTATGTTTGGTGTGGCAAGAGGCCATTTCTTTCGATGCACTCTTTGAGTCTCTCAATGAAGGCAGTATCAAGCTTATTCACAAACACAACAACAAAAATAGGATTGAAAATAGGTGTCCAATTACAGTGTTACAAAATGGTAACAAGATCCTTGCTAATCCCATTGTTTGTCACTTAAAAAACTTGATCAATGAGGGTCTCGAGAAGTTCATCAAGGAGAGGTCCATCCTAGAGGCTATTATTGATGTTTGTGAAGGCTTGGCTTTTGTTGAAGAATCCTCTCAAGATGTCCTCCTCCTTAAGATTCACTTTCACAATGCTTATGACAAACTCAAGTGGAACTTCATTCTCCAATCTTTGAAAGGCCTTGATTGTAGCCAAAACTTTATTAAGATGATCTTGACATTGCTGAGAATGCCTCAACTCATATAAACATCATTGGCTAGCTTTATCAAGCTATTCTTTTAAAATGTTCTATCAAACAAGGATGCCCCTTGGCTCCTCTTCTCTTTGCAATTGTTGTTGATGGTCTCACTTGCCTAGTTAAACATCATGCATACTTAAGTTGTATTCAAGGCGTCTTTTTTTCTCTCAATCAAAACCAAATTATAATATCTCTTTAGAAAGGGAATGAATGCTTTTGTGCATAACGACCCAACAAGAATTTATACCTTTTAGTGTTGCCTAAATACATTTTTTGAGACATCAAGTTGCAAAATAAACCACTCTAAAATTGTTTTCAAGGCTATTATTGGGTATGTTCCTCAAATTTTGACTGACCATGGTTGGGAGTTGATCCCAAGGGGACAAATGCTTCATTTCTTAGGTATTCCAATGGCATTTGACATTTTGAATTTTAAGATGGAACCAAAATCTTTCTAATCTTGATAACAAGTTTTCATAATAGAAAGGTATGTAGATCAACTTGGCTGGGCAAGCTATGGTTGGTTAACATGTCCTTTCTTCAATTATTTACTTTCTTTTTTGTTGGAGACCAAAGGATGTAGAGATTGTTGAATTGGAAAGAATTTATAGAAACTTTCTCCAGATGAGAGACCCTAATACGAGGGGTGCACCCAAAATTATAATGGGCTACTTTCATACAATGTGGTCTGGGCATTCTAGATATTCAAGGAATGGCCAATAAGTTGGCAGCCAAGTGACTAAGTAAAGCATAGAGCAATAGGGAGACCTCTTGGGAAAAACTAATATTTAAAAACAAGACTCTCTTAGGCTTATCGGCCTTCCGAGGTGGAAGGGAATTGATGTTCCCACTCTTTTGTTCTCCCCTGTCTCATGACTCATAGAGGATTAAGGCTAGTTTTCTCCATGTGGAAGAGTTGGAATAAGGTGAAACACTATCTCAAGATCAATGAATATTGGAAGTGGGCACCTGCTATTAGACAACATAATTGGATTTGGTTCCCTATGAAAGGCATCAGAGGTGTTGATCCTTGGAACCTCCAAAAAGCTAAGAAGCTTTGGAACAAAGGGTTCCATTTACGAAAGCACCTTTGGAATAAAGAAACATGCCACTAGATTAGATTTGAGGACCTTGACTTGTCTAGCAGAGTGAAATATGAAGAATGGTGCCTATTGGAGAGCACATTGAATGTTTGGGATTGCTTGAAGTCCGGTCTTCTTATTAGGCATTAATCCCCATGCTTTGAGGGTTTCTAAGATTCAAGAAGAATTAAGACTTTCATGTCATGCTTAATAGGAGGTGATGTCTGAATTGTTCTTATGTGGCAATTCCTCCACTAAGGAATTTGGACCGATGTAAAAGCTAACAAAAATTTTAGTGATCCACCTTGGTGTAAAAGTTTCCTTCATGGCAATGAAGATTTGGGATACCTCTTTTTTTTGTGCCCCAATTCAATGTCGATCTAGCAGCACTTGTGAGAATCATGTTATTGTAGGGAAAAATCAATTGGAAGCAAGCATGATTAGGTTAAACGATGGGTTGTTCAACAACATTGAGGAATGCTATAAGATACAAAGCCCTTTGGAGGTTCTGGATAGAGAGGTGTGCTCCTAGCTTTGATAGCCCTCCTAAAGAATGGTCAATCAAAAAATATATTTTCCTTTTCTGCAAAAGAATTTCCAATTGTAAGAAGCCCCTGCCATTTAGACGTCATAAAGTATTCATCCTCGAGAAAAAGGAGATTAAATTAAACTCAGACTTCTTTGTAATGTTATCTAATTCTAGTAAGTTGCTAAGCATCCCTTGCTTTGTGGGATTCGCATGGGTGCTAGTCCATTCACATGTACAGTTGTTCTTTCTATCAATAAAATCTTTTTTTTCTATTAATTAAAGCTTGGGATAGCATCCTATAGTCGAACTTCTTTTTGAGAAGAAAAAGAATTGAACTCCTACATCATCGATAGTCAAAACAACAAGATATTATTGTCAGCATCACGTGCCGATCGTCTCATAAACGAATTTCATATTGACACTATAAACCACCTCTATCTATGGTTTACAAAACACTTTAAAACCATTACGTACGCGATGAGCATCACTTAAGCAATAGGGCGTTTTCTTAAGAAAGGCAACATCATTTTTGGCATAGTGTAACCTAAGTGATGCTTCCTTATAGTCTAAGATATACGTTGAAATTTAAGCAAAGAAAAAAAAAAGGTAACCCCTTGGTTATTCACTCCTGCATCTCCAGCCAAAGAGTGATGAAGAGAAAGAACATCACATAGAACAATCTCTGTATCGCTCTCTCGACCTTTTTCTCTCGCTCCCTCAATTTCTTTCTTTGTCTCTATCTCTCTCTAGCCCTATTTGTTTTTTAATTTACACACACACAATTATCTCTCTCTCTCTCTCTCTCTCTCTCTCTA
>CM035411.1:63211464-63378964 GCA_020310875.1 Ceratopteris richardii
GTTATTGTAAAACAGGTGCATGTGAAAGTGCATGTTTGAGTTTTTCAAAGGATTGTTGTTGGGTAAGTCCCCATGCAAATTTTATTTTCTTTTTCAATAACAAAGTAAGGGGCAATGCTAAATAAGTCAAATTTCGAACAAACTTCCTATAGAAACTAGCAAAGCTAAGAAAAGAACAAACATCATTGATTGATTGTGGTGTAGGCCATTCTACTATAACTTTAATCTATTTTGGATCCACATGCACAACTTCACTTGAAATAATATGTCCTAGATATTCTAGCTTACAATGAAAGAAGTAAATCTTTTCAGGATTAGCATAAAGTGTGTTCTCTCATAGTAAATGAAAAACTGTTTTGAGATGCTTCTCATGCTCACTATCATTCTTAATGTAAACAAGTATATCATCGAAAAATACAAGAACAAAAGCTTGGTAATCAAGAAAAATGTTATTCATCATTCATGCAAATGTAGTAGGGGCATTAGTGATAAAAAGTGAATAGAGCTATGTTACGGGTTTCTCCTACTTCAAAGGTAAATATCCTACCATGCTTTTCACCTCTGGCTATCTTCTCGAAGCCTTGACATAGATCTTCCACAAAAGCTCCATGTTGAGTGAACCTAACTTGCAAGCCCTTTTCAACTATTTGGCCTATACTTATTAGGTTTTTAGTGATAGTGGGTGCATAGAGAACCTTACTAAGGATGTTTGGCGTACCATTGAAAGCTTTGGCATTACCAATCTTCTCCACATTCTGCCTTGTGTCATCCCCTATTTGAACTTCAAGTCTATACTTTGGACTATCCAAATTAGATAGAAGCGCCATGTTGCCTACAACATGATTTGAACATCTAGAATCTATGTAGAACAAACGATCATCTTTTTTACCTTCCTTTTGTCTTAGATTCATTAGAAGCAATGAGTGTTCATGTGGTTGATCTTTAGAATATATATTGTAGTCCCTTCTATTATGGACTCTATTGTTATTGTTGAATTTGTGTCCACCTCTGCCTCTACTATTGCCATATCCACCTCTTTCACTTCCTTTCTCGGTCTTCCCAATGAACCACCAATTTTGAGTGTTGTGGTTGGTCTTATCACAGATGGCACAAGATTGAACATCCTAACCTTTGGCTTTTTCATGCTTTGGTCCTTTCTTCTTCTCTTTCCACTTGTTCTTGCTTGCAAAGTTGGCTTGGGAAGCCTCCTCTTCATGTTCTTCCTTCTTCTTGCCTTTCAACTTCTTGTCCTTCTTATTTTCATATAGAGCACTAGTTGAATTAGCATGATAGGAGTTACCTTCCTTTATGCTATTGTTGGACTTTGATTGAAGATTTGTGCAAGAAATTTGCTGAAGTCTAGATTTTGCACATCCATGATGAGATCATAAGCTGTGGAAAAGGATTTCCATTGCTTATCACTTCAAATCCAATTGAGAATTTGCCTCATGATAGCCTCTTCTTCAATGAGCTCTCCAATGGATGCTAATTGATCTGCAACATCCTTGAACTCGCTAACAAACTATGTGATGGTTGGTTTAGGTGTCTTCTTCATTAGGTTGAACTCATTCCAAAGATGATTCTTTCTTGCTTTGCTACTAGGAGAAAAGAAAGTTTCTAGGGAATCCCAAGTCTCTGGAGATGTCTTGCATCCTTTAGTATGTGGTAGTAGAAATTCAGAGATAGTTTAGTATGTATGACCTTGCTTGGGCATCCCTTGTGCACCAAAGTGTGAGCTTATCTATCTCCTCTTGTGTAGGTTGTCCTTTGGATCTTGGAATATGCATAGCTTCATTGCCTACTACAATTCCATAAAGATTTCTACCTTGCAAATAGGGCTCCATTTTGATTTTCCAAGCCACATAGTTGTGTCCATCAAGCTTCTCAATCATTGAGGAAAAACCATCACCCATCTTGATCTAGCTCTGATACCACTGAAAGACCTTGGAGAAGCTTGTAGGAGGTAGAAAAGTGAGTTGCGAAGCGATGAAGTTCAGTCCAGCCAATCAACACAAGACCAGCCCTTGAGCTTATGGAGACTCAAATAGACCTTATAGGCATGTGATAAATGTAATAAAATGCACTATGTTGTTTGGAGCATCAAGGAGAAAGAGTCAATACAAAAAACATGATTACAATTGGAAAAAACCCTTTTGGAGGAGTGATACACATAGGTTTGAGTGTATAGAATGCACAAGAGTACAAGAAATAAGCAAAACATGCTTTTGTAATGAACGAGACACTCAACAATGATACCTCCTATTTTTCAAGAATGCACAAAGATACATCCCAAGAGAGAAAAACTAAGATTTCTCCCAATTTACTGATCCAACTTCTTTGAAAGCTTATATTTGTAAACTAAACACTAATACCTTTCTATTGAGTGTTTAGGCATCCAATTTGGAGGCTTTGTAGAGAGAGCAATAGCCTCTGCAAGCTTACTATTGTTGAAGAAGATGATGTAGAAAATTGAAGGAGCAAGACAATGATCGCCACAACTACATCTATATTGCTTCCATGTAATGTACAAGTGATTTGAAGTCTTTATATGAACTCATGAAGTGCTCCAGGACTTCTACAATTGGATCTTGAATTCAAATGAAGGCGGGATTAGTTGTTTGAGGGAATTAATTCACTTTCCTATAGTCTAGGAAAAGTGAAGATCTAGTTTGATCTACGTTTAGTTGATTGATTGATTCATTGATTGCAACTCAACCACCTATAATTCATAGACTTTTAGCTCTATTTTTCTCCTTTTACATGTATAAAGCTCTAGGATTTTACAATGGTAAAAGATCCATAAAAATTGCTTTTCAAAAAATGCAATAAATGAGCATAACTAAAAGAACTCTCCTACGGATATTCCTTCGATGTAATCCAAACAATAGCTTTTTAATGTAGATCAAATCCACCTCAAACATACTGTAAGCTTGATGTTCCAACAATGGGGAGCATGGGGACAAAGCTTTTTCCAAAGAGCCCCAAAGATTTCTAGAAGCATCCACTGAACTTAACATGACTCAACTTGAGTTCAACAAATTTTCCAACAACTTTTTAGTGAAATTCTTGTCTCTATATTCTTTTCTTTAACTAAAGCTTTCAAATAGCTACCCAAGCATTTTCAAGAAATCTCTTTACTGCTTAAATGTAAGTATCTATAATTCTTTTTGGATGTCTCTTGAAATCCATTTGAGAATAGTTGAACAAAGTTTCACCTTGCACATACTTAAATACCTTTTATCATGATTCTAGATGCCATACTTGGAATTCAAACGTCTATCTTTCATTCTTACTTCTCTTGAGAGAATTATATCCCTTGGCATGCTCTATTTAACCTTGTGGTTGCAAGCATCTTTCCTAACTTGATGGAATCCCAATACTAGCTATAGCATGACATTAAGTTGCTTTTTGAGAAACTCCTTCTCTACTTAATATTTAATAATTTAAAAGATGTTCTTGTCACCTACATTCGTGACTCTATACTTCATGGAATCAATTGTACCAATGTTCATTTGTTTTGGTACGTTTATCCCCCTTTGAAATGTTTTCATCATAAAGATATAACTTCCTACACTTGTGTGAGCCTTTTCCTTCACAAGAAGATGTACTAGAAAAGAATTCTAGGTTCTGTGTTTAACCAAATATCTTCTATAGGTATCTCTACAACCACCTTTCCTAATGTATTTACAACCATTTGCGTACTTTTTGGGATGCTCATGGATTTTCATGTTTCCCAAATACAAGTTCATGTTTGTTTGTGTTAGGAGATGTGCATTTAGATTCAAGTCTAACCAAAGCATGGGACAATGACTTTTGAGGAAATTGTACAGGTACATCTTTCCACTTTATATTTATACCTTAATAATTGTAGGTTCCTCCATTAAGAACAATTGTATCTCCTAAGGTAAACATGTCTTGGCTTTCATTCTAGGATACCAATCTCTTGATTGAATGAAGCTTAAAGATATTCTTCTAAGAGGGAATATGTTTTGAGAGTTTCATGATGTCTTTAAGTACCTTAAATCAGTTTAATTGTTGGTGAAAGTAAACTAAATTGAACTTGTTTTTAATTTCAAATGCCCATATTTCAATTTCCATCATTATCTAGGATGGAATGAAGTTATAAACATCATTTCAAAGTATCCATGAAAGTTAAGGGGTATCATTGTACTTGGGATATTGCATTAGGAGCTTCTTTGGAGCCTTTTCAATTAACTATCTCTAAGTATCTCATATACTAATACATCTAGGTCACTAGATGTATTTGGGTGACATTTACTGAAAACATCTCATTTAGAAACCTGTTTTGGAACCATATTTAAGTATATCTATCATAATTAGAGTTAGCATTAGAGAGGCTAGGTTCTCTATAGTAGTGTATACATGACATTGGGCCCATGTCAGAATGCTTTGCATTGAGAAATTTTGTAATGCATCAAAGAAACAAGATCAACTTGGGTGCTAACTTTTCATTTATGCATTACTTTGGGTTGGCATCGTAATGAAAGGTTCTATCCTAAGAAATGTATCAAACGAATAATCTTATTATTGAAGTCATTAGATATATCTTGGAGCCTTCCACTTCTAATATTCATTTCTTAATTACCATTGACATGGGAAGAGAATCCTCATAAATCCTCTTATGATTACCTCGTTCTTAAGCCAAACATACTTAAACTGGACTTCAAATAAAGCATTTGATATCTTAATATCATTTGGAAAGGAATTGTCAAGTGCTAGTATTGGAAAATGTAGCTAATATAAGTTTTCAAATAACTTAGTAGTGCTTCTTTCCAAATGTCTTGTTTTTATTGAAAAAATTGCATATCTTCACTATTACCATCATGTAGGCAAAGAAAATCTCATTAATATAAATGCATGTGCTTAAATGTATGCTTATGCATGCCATGAATGATCCAGCAATCCTTAACTTCATCCATGCTAAGAATTCCTGCATTCGTTCTTCTTGTGCTCCCCTTTTGTTCACAAACATCTACTTCCATTTCAAGCATCCTTATTCTCATGCACATGCTTTTGTGCCTTTAGAACATTTCTAATGAAGAGGAAACAACATTTCTAATGAAGAGGAAACTTGATATGTCTACAAAGAAAAGCTTTAAGGCTTATATTTGTGCATTGAATCCATCCTTCTTCAAAAGTGGATGCACATACATTCTTTCTTTTTTATGCATGAGTGCATGGACGTATTTGAGATGCTTGCCTTTCTTTTCAAACGAAATATGATTTCCTATTTTATACTAGCTTTCATTAGCTTCTACTATAACTCTATGCTGATTTCAAGCTTTATTGTTCCATTGATGGGTAATAAGAACCATCCTTCATCTTTATGGTAACCGTTCGCTTCATAATGCTCCATGTTGATGAAAAGACGGATAAATCTAATGGTCCCCCATTGGCTCCATGCTTCCTCCTTGATGCACTACCTCTATCCTTCATACCTTACCCAATTAATTCTCAAATCTTCTATTTGGATAAGGATAGAAACTCAATTTCTTCTTCACATGAAGAGTGAGAGGACAAATCCCTTCCAAGTGAAGAACAAAAGTGTTTTGGAGTACGTAGAGGGATAGAATTATAGAGGAAACAAAACTAAAAGGTCTCGGCTTCATTTGATATATAAACGAGATGATCCAAACTTGACCTTGGGCTGCCTTTCTACAAAGAGAAAAAGAAACGCTGAAAGCAAAATAAGAGCACAAACAATAGGCACACATAGAGCTACCTAGAGATTGCGTATGATGTAAAACATGATGAGAGAACGATATCAAGAAAGAGCATGAATAGAGTTTATATCAAATCTTGAAAGGAGGACAAAAGTCTCGTTGAAGGGACCTAACTCACTGACCGATTGCATGGGCATCTATGCATGTGTGTGGGCACTTTCTAGTGTGAATATGGTACTACTAGAGAGCCTCTTGATCGGCCTTCCATGGTGGAGGTTCCAACGTTATGGGGGAACCTTGCTTCACTGTCTTTTGTAGCAACAAGCCATGAAAAGGATTCCTGAGCATGTCCATCATCCCAAGAGGGGATAAGACAAAAGTGATCCTCTTGGGATGTTCAAGGTCAAAGAAGAGAAAAAATGCTCACAAAAAATGCACTTGCTTCCAAAAAGGGTTGGCTTTAACGTGAGTGATGTAAATTAAAATCTAGTATGTTATTATGGAAAATATATATTTTTAACTTATTTGAATATATGATACAATATTCTGTAGATGCAAACTATAGTTCCCAAATAAGCAAGTTCACTACCTATAAGGTTCATATGTTTTGAAATCGCACGAGAGAAGCAACAACACAAGATTCTTTTATTCTTTTGATTCTAATATGTTCTATATAGACCACTTATTGGTCTACATTATAGGTATAACAATAAATATGTTATATATATATATATATATATATATATATATATATATATATATATATATATATATATATAAGCTACCTTTCTTCCACACCCAATCATTAACTCTCTCTGTTGATCTAAGATTGTCTCATTATCTCTATTGAATTTTTGCATATGATTATATAATAAATCTATGAAAGAAGACATACACATGTTATCATTAACATCAACAGTTGGTATAGATCTCTTGTTTCCTTAACTTCTAGATGGGAGACTCTGAAGTTCATTTTCATCCAAGAAGAAACATCAATTTTTGCTTGTTCTTTAATTTGTAAAGGAAATATCTTACCAATCAATACCTCTTTTGTCAATTGTGAAGTCGACTTAATTGTCCATGCATAGAGGGCTTCTTCATCAACTCTTTCAATATATTCATTGATAGAATACATGCTAGTCATATGTCTTTAAACCAGATAAGCTCTTATCACCCAAGGTACATGTTTTGACAAGATGCTCCATATCTTATGGTTCTCCAAATTGATTTAATCTTGTTGTTGCTAACTTTCATCTGTTTTGTTGTGAGCATTCAAGTAATAAGCTCATAGGTTGTTTCATATCAATCTTGATCATAAATTGGCCATAACTTTGGCTTTGAAACCTGCTCTTTTAAATCCTTTTTTTTTGCTTTTGTGTTATTTAATCCAAGGAGATATTTCCATAATTTAAAATAAAGCTTCTTCAATATATGTACATGATCAAGACGATGGAAAGTTTTAAATCTATCGTCTATTCCAAATGATATCACATTGATATGTCTATTGCTAGTGGCCATCTTTCTTTGCCTATCATCTTCACATTACCATCATGTTCACCATCATTCAAGAACTCTAATTCAAGATCTATAGTAATTCTAAATGTCCTTCATAGATATCAAGCCATTGGGGTCTTAGCTTCTGGACACTTAATCATTTCACCCTTTCGATCAAAATGTTGATATATTTAGGTAGTGATGTGTGTGAACACTATAGGACCGCCGGGGCACGTTTTTCCCTCTTTAGGAGGTTATTTTCCCCGGGCTTGTATATATGCCTATTTCCCTAATGGGCTACTAATCTTTGTACATTCTCTAGTAATACATTCAGTATTGTGTGTTTGTGCTCCAAGCTTCTTCTTCCTTGTGCTTTCGCGTGCTTCCGCAGACGTCTATCTCCAACAATTGGTATCAGAGCAAGTCGTCGCTTCTTCTAGGGCGCCGTCGACACTCCTCCGTTTGCAATCTCAGATTCGCACGAAATTTGATGAGCATACTCAGGGTGTTTCCGAACGCACTATCACAGCGCTTGTGCAGGATATTTCGTCCTTTTGTGCCAAAGGTATATACCAGTTTCTGTTCGTCAGTTTAAGCATCTCGAAGTCTGCTACAGGTCTAGCAAAACTCGTCTGGGCAGTTCTGCTCAACTTTTTGAGATACAGTCAATTTTCTGCATCAAGGTATTTTAGTCACCGGCCATGGCTAAAAGTAGTGATGTATTCCGTATGTTGGCTGTTGAGGATAAGTTGGATGGTACCAACTACCCATTATGGGCTTATATGATGCGACATGTACTGGTTGCAAAAGGATTGTGGAACATTGTGCAGGGTGTTGAAAGACGTCCTGTTACACCTGTAACGACAGGTACTGCATATACAGGTGCTGGAGCTGATGAAGATGGTGTCGAAGATGATATTCCGCAGATTCCTGTTCGTGCTGCTGTTACTGTTGCACCTACTGCAGAGCAGATTCGCTGGGATGGCAGAGATGCCAAGGCACATGCATTGATAGCTTTGTCTATCAAACATGCCATTATTCCTCACATTCGCTCTTGTAGAACAGCAAAGGATGCTTGGGATACACTTACCACTTTGTACCAGGCTAGGAATGAGGCACGTGTTACTTACCTCTGAAAACAGTTGGAGAGTGAGCACATGAATGAAGGTGATTCTATGGACAATTTTCTCACAAAGATCAAAGACTTGAAGGAACAATTGATTTCTGTTGATGAGGTTATACCAGATAGCTCACTTGTGCAGACCGTTTTGAATGGTCTTCCTGATTCACATCAGAGTTTTGCCTCTACTCTTCGGTTCATGATGAAAGGCAATCCGAATGCCTTGTCATTTGAGGAATTAGTCTCTGTTCTATTGCAGAAAGATCAGTCCAGGCAGAATAGGTTATGCATGTTGCAGATCAAGCTTTCTTGGCTAGTTAGAAGGGCAAAGGAAAATGGAGCTCTTCTACTAGTAAGCAAAAATCTGCAAATGCTGCACAATCGAAGAACCAGGATAAAGATGAGAAGAAATCAGAAAAGCAGAAATTGTTTTGCAAGTACCGTAAAGGAAATGATCATATCATAAAGAACTGTCCAAAACTCGCTGCTAAAGAGGCAAAGAAGAAAGAGGCTGGAATGGTTGTTGCAGAGGCCTCTACACCAAAAACAGAGTCTGCAAATCTTGATGCAAAGCATTGGCATGCACGCTTTGGTCATCTGAATTTTGCTAGTTTGCTACGCCTGCAGAAATCTGAAATGGTATCCTCTTTGCCCAAACTTGAGGCACCTGGAAAACATGTTTGTGAAGGCTGTATTTTGGGCAAAATGCAGCGTTCTTCCTTTCCAAAAGATGGTTCAGTTCGGGCTACGCAGAAATTGCAGCTTGTACATAGTGATGTCGGTGGTCCTATGCAGACACCCTCTTTTGGAAATTACCTTTACTTTGTGACTTTCATTGATGATTTTTCCAGGCATGCATGGGTATATCCACTCAAAGCAAAGTCCGAAGTGTTCATGTGCTTCAAACAGTTTTTGGTTTTGGCTGAAAATCTATCAGCATGTAAAATGGGCACCCTCCGTTCTGATCGAGGGGGGGAATATATGTCTTCAGATCTTAATGCATTTCTGGCTGAACATGGGATAAAACACCAGTGTAGAGTGCCGTATACACCTCAATAGAATGGAGTTGCTGAAAGAAAGAGCATGTCACTCATGGAGATGGCAAGGTGCATGGTCAAAAGTCAGGCTTTACCACATAGTTTCTGGCTTGAGGCTGTTATGTGTGCAGCATATGTACTGCACAAGTGTCCCACTAAAGTGTTGCAGTCTATCACTCCATATGAGGCTTGGCATGACCGCAAGCCATCTGTTGCTCATCTGCGTGTTTTTGGTTGTTTGGCATATGCATTAGTGCCTGAACATCATAGAAAATTGGATGATAAGGCAGTAAAATGTATTTTTGTTGGGTACAGTTCTGAAAGTAAAGGCTATCGTTTGTATCATCCACAGACTAAACGCATTCTGGTAAGCCGTGGTGTTGTCTTTGTGGAAGATGTTATTCAGCCATTGCTTTCATGTACTAAGGAGACATCTATTAGCTCCAAAGACATGTATGATACTTTGATGCCTCTTTTTACAGGTGGACAGTCTATTGCTGGTCCTAATGAGGCAACTTCTCAGCCCTTGCATGTTTCATATGATGATGCAGATCATTCCATTTCTGATGCAGATTTACATGATACACTTGTTGATGAGAGAGTTGATATTGAGCAGGCAAAAACTATGCCAAAATGGATGGTGCAGACTTTGCGTGACAACAAATTAGATGCAGCTTTGTCATATCGTACTCGTTCTGGCTCTCATAGTGCCTCCTTTGCATCAGATTGCTATGCTATGGCTGCATCTAGTCTCTGTGATGAGAATGAGCCTGTTTCTTTTGATGAAGCACAAAATTCAAAAAATTGGATGGCTGCTATGCAATCTGAATATGATGCTATAATCAAGAATGGTACATGGTCTTTATGTGACTTGCCTCCTGGCAAGAAGCCCATTGGCACTAAGTGGGTATACAAGCTAAAGCGTAAACCTGATGGTACAGTTGACAGGAATAAGGCTAGGCTTGTTGCAAAGGGTTATGCACAAGAAAGAGGCATTGATTTTCATGAGACCTTTGCACCTACATGTCGTATGACTACTGTTTGGAGCATTTGTGCACTTGCAGCCCATCATGGTTGCAATGTACATCACTTGGACATTAAAACAACATTTCTAAATGGTGACTTGCATGAAGAAGTGTATGTTTTTCAGCCCCGTGGCTTTGTGCAGAAAGGGCATGAAAACCAGGTGTGCAGGTTAAAGAAGGCATTATATGGTTTAAAGCAAGCCGTGCTTGGTATGAGAAGATACATGCCTATCTGATTGCACATGGTTTTGAGAACAGTCCAACTGAAAGCAACTTATATGTTAAGCGTGCTAATGATGTGCTTCTGATCATTGTTGTCTATGTTGATGACATGCTGCTCAGTGGTCCTATTGAGACACATATTGCTGATTTTAAGGCTGATTTGCATGCCTCATTTGAGATGTCTGATTTGGGGCATTTGCATCACTATTTGGGCATTCAGTTTATGCACGTTGATGGTGAATGGCTTTGTGGGAAATGAAATATATTGACACATTATTGTAGCGTTTTGGCCTTGAAGATTGTAAGCCTATTGCCACTCCTATGGAGAGAGGTTTACGATTGAGTCTTCATGATGCTAGAGATGCATTTGATGTTGTTATCTATTAGCAGGCTGTTGGATGCTTGATTTACTTATGCATTACTCGGCCAGATATTCAGTTTGCTGTCTCATAGATGAGCAGGTTTATGCATTGCCGAGGAGTCACGCATTGGAAGGCGGTTAAGCGCATCTTTCGCTACTTGAGTGGTACTCGGCTACTTGGGTTGTTTTATCCCAAGGGGGGATCACTACCGCCACATTTGCATGCTTTTTTTGACTCAGATTGGGCTGGTTGCTATGACACTTGTGTGTCCACCAGTGGTTTTTGCTTCATGCTTGGTAGCTCATGTATATCTTGGTTGAGCAAGAAGCAGCCTACTGTGGCCACTTCCAGTTGTGAGGCTGAGTATAGGGCAGCTTTCATAGCGACTGTTGAGTGTGTGTGGCTCAGACGCCTTATGGCTGATTTGGGTGTTGGCCAGACTTCTGCCACCACCATCTTCACTGACAGTCAGAGCGCATTGGCAGTTGCGAGGAACCCTGTGTTCCATGCTCGCACTAAGCACATTGAGGTGCATTATCACTATGTCAGGGAGAGGTTCTCTACTGGGGAGATCAGCTTGGCATATGTGCCCACGCAGGAGAACATTGCAGACCTTTTTACGAAGGCTCTCGCTAGGGAGAATTTTGAAGCTTTCCGCAAAGCTTTGGGCTTACTTCCTTTTGTGGAGTGATTTCCACATAGCTTGGCACTTCCTTATACATGAGTGCCAGCTCCTTGTTCACCGCATCACTCCCAGGGGGGATTTGTTGATATATTTAGGTAGTGATGTGTGTGAACACTCTAGGACCGCCGGGGCACTTTTTTCCCTCTTTAGGAGGTTTTTTTCCCCCGGCTTGTATATACGCATATTGCCCTAATGGGCTACTAATCTTTGTACATTCTCTAGTAATACATTCATTATTGTGTGTTTGTGCTCCAAGCTTCTTCATCTTCCTTGTGTTGTTCGCGTGCTTCCGCAGACGTCTATCTCCAACACAAAATATATTGCTTCACTTTTATGCCCTGTATATATATTTATGTTAAGATTCTTATCATAAACTTATCTTAACCATCAACACAAAGAGGAAAATCTTTTTATCCCTTAGTGGAAATTCATACATGCATGGACAAGATAAAAAATAGAAGTAGATTAATTCACATAACAATACTAATATATGAAAAAAACCAATCATATAATGACCTAAAAGAAAATTAAATCCTAGTAAATTTTGTATACTCCTTCCACTAATTCCACGAATCATAAATTTCCTTTTACCAATTTTTTAGACATATTAATGATAAAAATATCTCTTTATAAATCTTGAAGATCTTTGATGATAGAAGAAAGATATACATTTACATCTTCAATTCATCATTTTCAAAGAACTAAAAGTAAAAAGCATGAAGATATATCAATAATGATCCCCTTGGGATAAAACAATCCAAAAAATCAGGTATCACTCAACTAGTGAAAGATGTGCACAATGACCTCTTAATGCTTGACATCTAGACAATGCATAGACATGCTTATCTGAGAGACAAAAAATTGAATATCAGGCTAAGTTATGCAAACTTAAATCACGAATACAACAACTTAATACAGATGTATGACAATATCAAGTGCATCTTCAACATTTTCACAATCAATTGTAAACCTATTCCCATGTGAGTAGCAATGGGATTGCAATATTCAAGGTGAAAATGCTGCAATAATGTGTCAATGTATTCTATTTGACTGAAATCTATTCCACATCAACTTGCATAAATTGAATGCCCAAATGATGAAAATGCCCTAAATCCTACATCTCAAAAGAGGCATACAAATCAGCCTTAAATTCAAGAATATGCTTCTCATTGAGAGCACTAAGCATCATATAATCAACATATACAAAAATGATGAGAGGTACATCATGTGCATGTTTAACTTATAAGGTGCTCTCAACCAAAGGCATGCAAATGAAACAAAAATGGCTTTCAACCATGCCAACCTTATATGGAGTCATAGACTGCATTGCTTTGGTGAGACACTTATTTAGTACATATGCTACATACATAATAGCCTAAAGCTAGAAGCTATTTAGTACAGCCTGACTTTTGACCATACACCTTTCCATTTCCATAAGATACATGTTCTTCCTCTTAGCAACTCCATTTTGTTCAGGTGCATATGGCATTGTAGATTGGATTTTTATCCCACACTTTTTCAAAAAAGCATTAAACTCAGAAGACATATTTTCCCTCCTAGATAAAAATTGAGGAGCATTTTAAAGTGCATAAACACTTCAAAATTTTCTCTCAATGGATAAACCCATGCATGCTTGGAAAAGTCATAAAAAAATATCACAAATTATAGGTAATTCCAAAATTAAGGTGTCTACAAAGGATGATAGATATCACCATGAACACCCTACAATTTATGTCCAGCTCTAATCGAGCTATCTTTTGGGAAAGAAGAATGAAACATTTTACCCAAACTAAAAACTTCACAAAAGTTTTTGGAAGGTGCCTCATGTTTGGGTAGAGACTACCCGATTTCAAATTTATTTAAGCAACACAAACTAGAAAAATCCTAATGACTAAGCATGCATGCCAAAGCTTTGCATCTTAGATAGCTTGAGATTAATGAATTGCACATGTCAAATCATTCACATATTTTACGTAATCTATGAGCTTATACAACCCTTGATGACATCAAATTCTAAAGAGATGATTACATCACTACTCGAGAGATCATGAGCTATACATCTATCATCAACAAATTTGACCACCAAGTCAATCTTTCCTAGTACTTAAATTGACAATAGATTTCTCTTATTCCCTCACACATATAAGGAACCTAAAAGTGAAAGAAATACCATTTGCAATAGTCAAAATTCTCTTTCCAAATCCCATGGGAGGATAATGTTGGAGATAGACGTCTATGGAAGCACGCGAACAACACAAGGAAGAAGAAGAAGCTTGGAGCACAAACACACAATACTGAATGTATTACTAGAGAATGTACAAAGATAAGTAGCTCGTTAGGGCAATAGGCGTATATACAAGCCGGGGGAAAAAAACCTCCTAAAGAGGGAAAAAAGTGCCCCGGCGGTCCTAGTGTGTTCACACACATCACTACCTAAATATATCAACAAATCCCCTCTGGGAGTGATGCGGTGAACAAGAAGCTGGCACTCATGTATAAGGAAGTGCCAAGCTATGTGGAAATCACTCCACAAAAGGAATTAAGCCCAAAGCTTTGCAGAAAGCTTCAAACTTCTCCCTAGGCAGAGCCTTCGTGAAAAGGTCTGCAATGTTCTCCTGCATGGGCACATATGCCAAGTTGATCTCCCCAGCAGAGAACCTCTCCCTGACATAGTGATAATGCACCTCAATGTGCTTAGTGCGACCATGGAACACAAGGTTCCTCGCAACTGCCAATGCACTCTAACTGTCAGTGAAGATGGTGGTGGCAGAAGGCTGGCCAACACCCAAATCAGCCATAAGGCGTCTGAGCCACACACACTCAACAGTCGCTGTGAAAGCTGCCCTATACTCAGCCTCACAACTGGAAGTGGCCACAGTAGGCTGCTTCTTGCTCAACCAAGATATAAATGAGCTACCAAGCATGAAGAAAAAACCATTGGTGGACACACGAGTGTCATAGCAACCAGCCGAATCTAAGTCAGAAAAAGCATGCAAATCTAGCGGTAGTGATCCCCCTTGGGATAAAACAACCCAAGTAGCCGAGTACCACTCAAGTAGCGAAAGATGCGCTTAACCGCCTTCCAATGCGTGACTCCTGGGCAATGCATAAACCTGCTCATCTGTGAGACAGCAAACTGAATATCTGGCCGAGTAATGCATAAGTAAATCAAGCATCCAACAGCCTGCTAATAGAGAACAACATCAAATGCATCTCCAGCATCATGAAGACTCAATCGTAAACCTGTCTCCATAGGAGTGGCAATAGGCTTACAGTCTTCAAGGCCAAAATGCTGCAATAATGTGTCAATATATTTCGTTTGACACAAAGCCATTCCACCATCAACTTGCATAAACTGAATGCCCAAATAGTGATGCAAATGCCCAAAATCAGACATCTCAAATGAGGCATGCAAATCAGCCTTGAAATCAGCAATATGCTTCTCAATAGGACTAGTGAGCAGCATGTCATCAACATAGACAACAATGATCAGAAGCACATCATTAGCACGCTTAACATATAAGGTGCTTTCAGTTGGATTGTTCACAAAACCATGTGCAACCAGATAGGCATGTATCTTCTCATACCAAGCACGTGGTGCTTGCTTTAAACCATATAATGCCTTCTTTAACCTGCACACCTGGTTTTCATGCCCTTTCTGCACAAAGCCACGGGGCTGAAAAATATACACTTCTTCATGTAAGTCACCATTCAGAAATGTTGTTTTAATGTCCAACTGATGTACATTCCAACCATGATGGGCTGCAAGTGCACAAATGCTCCGAACAGTAGTCATACGGCATGTAGGTGCAACGCTCTCATCAAAATCAATGCCTCTTTCCTATGCATAACCCTTTGCAACAAGCCTAGCCTTATACCTGTCAACTGTACCATCAGGTTTACGCTTCAGTTTGTATACCCACTTAGTGCCAATGGCCTTCTTGCGAGGAGGCAAGTCACATAAAGACCATGTACCATTCTTCATTATAGCATCATATTCAGATTGCATGGCAGCCATCCAATTTTCTGAATTCTGTGCTTCATCAAAAGAAACAGGCTCATTCTCATCACAGAGACTAGACGCAGCAATAGCATAGCAATCTGATGCAAAGGAGGCACTATGAGAGCCTGAACGAGTACGATATGACAAAGGTGCATCTAGTTTACTGTCCGCAAAGTCTGCACCATCCATTTTGGCATAGTTTTTGCCTGCTCAAGATCAGCTCTCTCATCAACAAGTGCATCATGTAAATCTGCATCAGAAATAGAATGATCTACATCATCATATGAAACCTGCAAGGGTTGAGAAGTTGCCTCATTAGGACCAGCACTAGATTGTCCACCTGTAAAAAGAGGCATCAATGTATCATACTTGTCTTTGGAGCTAACAGATGTCTCCTTAGTACATGAAAGCAATGGCTGAATAGCATCTTCCACAAAGACAACATCACGGCTAACTAGAATGCGTTTAGTCTGTGGATGATACAGACGATAGCCTTTACTTTCAGAACTATACCCAACAAAAATACATTTTACTGCCTTATCATCCAATTTTCTGTGATGTTTTTCAGGCACTAATGCATATGCCAAACATCCAAAAACAAACAGATGAGTAACAGATGGCTTGCGGTGATGCCAAGCCTCATATGGAGTGATAGACTGCAATGCTTTAGTGGGACACCTGTTTAGTACATATGCTGCACACATGACATCCTCAAGCCAGAAACTATGTGGTAAAGCCTGACTTTTGACCATGCACCTCGCCATCTCCATGAGTGACATGTTCTTTCGTTCAGCAACTGCATTCTGTTGAGGTGTATACGGCACTATATACTGGTGTTTTATCCCATGTTCAGCCAGAAATGCATTAAAATCTAAAGACATATATTCCCCCCCTCGATTAGAACGGAGGGTGCCCATTTTACATGCTGACAGATTTTCAACCAAAACCAAAAACTGTTTGAAGCACATGAACACTTCGGACTTTGCTTTGAGTGCATATACCCATGCATGCCTGGAAAAATCATCAATGAAAGTCACGAAGTAAAGGTAATTTCCAAAAGAGGGTGTCTGCATAGGACCACAGACATCACTATGTACAAGCTCCAATTTCTACATAGCCCGAATTGAACCATCTTTTGGAAAGGAAGAACGCTGCATTTTGCCCAAAATATAGCCTTCACAAAATGTTTTCCAGGAGCCTCAAGTTTGGGCAAAGAGGATACCATTTCAGATTTTTGTAGGCGTAGCAAACTAGCAAAATTCAGATGACCAAAGCATGCATGCCAAAGCTTTGCATGCCAAAGCTTTGCATCTGACATAGCCTGAGAATCATGAACTGCACATGCCGAATCATTCACAGATCTTTCATAGTCTATGAGCTTATACAGCCCACGACATAAAATGCCAGAAGCAATAATCACATCACCATTTGAGAGATCATGGACTGAACACCTGTCATCAACGAATTTCACAACCAAGCCAATCTTGGCTCATGTAGAAACTGATAACAGGTTCTTTTTTATCCCTAGCATAAATAAAGCATCTGACAAAGTGAAAGAACTACCATCAGCAGTAGTCAGAATGATCTTACCAACTCCCATAATAGGATAAGAGGAGTTATTGGCGCATGTGATAGTATTCCCTGTAGGGGCAGGCTCGAGTGAAGAGAAGAAACTACGCTGCGAGGTAATATGTTTGGTCGCCCCATTGTCAAAGTACGAAACATCTGAGTCTAGTGCAGACATGCACTGATCATGAGAAGATGGGTCAAAACTGCAGACAGTAGTAAATGCCCATTCTTCTTCCTGCACAAGATTTGCAGACTCAGTTTTTGGTGTAGAGGCCTCTACAACAACCATTCCAGCCTCTTTCTTCTTTGACTCTTTAGTAGCCAGTTTTGGACAGTTCTTTATGATATGATCATTTCCTTTACAGTACTTGCAAAACAATTTCTGCTTTTCTGATTTCTTCTCATCTTTATCCTGGTTCTTTGATTGTGCAGCATTTGTAGATTTCTGCTTACTAGTAGAAGAGCTCCATTTTCCTTTACTCTTCTGACTAGCCAAGAAAGCTTGATCTGCAATACGCATAATGGACATGTTTCTGCCTGGACTGATCTTCCTGCAATAGAACAGAGACTAACTCCTCAAATGACAAGGCATTTGGATTGCCTTTCATCATCAACCAAAGACTAGAAGCAAAACTCTGATATGAATCAGGAAGACCATTCAGAACGGTCTGCACAAGTGAGCTATCTGGTATAACCTCATCAGCAGAAATCAACTGTTCCTTCAAATCTTTGATCTTCGTTAAGAAACTGTCCATAGAATCACCTTCATTCATGTGCTCACTCTCCAATTGTTTTCGGAGGTAAGCAACATGAGCCTCATTCCTAGCCTGGTACAAAGTGGTAAGTGTATCCCAAGCAACCTTTGCTGTTCTACAAGAGCGAATGTGAGGAATAATGGCACGTTTGACAGACAAAGCTATCAATGCATGTGCCTGGGCATCTCTGCCATCCTAGCGAATCTGCTTTACAGTAGGTGCAGCAGAAACAGCAGCACGAACAGGAATCTGTGGAATATCATGTTGGACACCATCTTCATCAGCTCCAGCACCTATATTTGCAGTACCTGTTGTTACAAGTGTAACAGGACGTCTTTCAACACCCTGCACAATGTTCCACAATCCTTTTGCAACCAGTACATGTCGCATCATATAAGCCCATAATGGGTAGTTGGTACCATCCAACTTATCCTCAACAGCCAACATACGGAATACATCACTACTTTCAGCCATGGTTGGTGACTAAAATACCTTGATGCAAAAAATTGACTGTATTGCAAAAAGTTGAACGGAACTGCCCAAACAAGTTTTGCTAGACCTGTAGCAGACTTTGAGACGCTTAAACTGGCGAATAGAAACTGGTATATACCTTTGGCACAAAAGAATGAAATAGCCTGCACAAGCGCTCTGATAGTGCATTCGGAGGCCAAAACGAGCTCAGATTGCGATTTCGGCACCACAGAGCAAAGCCGTTTTGATCTCGGAAACACCGTGAGTATGCTCACCAAATTTCATGCGAATCTGAGACTGCAAATGGAGGAGTGTCGACGGCGCCCTAAAAGAAACGACAACCTACTCTGATACCAATTGTTGGAGATAGACGTCTGCAAAAGCACGCGAACTGCACAAGGAAGAAGAAGAAGCTTGGAGCACAAACACACAATACTGAATGTAGTACTAGCGAATGTACAAAGATAAGTAGCCCGTTAGGGCAATAGGTGTATATACAAGCCGGGGGAAAAAAACCTCCTAAAGAGGGAAAAAAGTGCCCCGGCGGTCCTAGCATGTTCACACACATCACTACCTAAATATATCAACAGATAAGAGGAGTTTTTTGCACATACAATAATATTCCCCATAGAAGAAGGCTCAAGGGAAGTGAAAAAATGTGTAATGAGGTAGTATGTTTGGTAGGCCCACAATCAAATTATGAAATATGCAAGTTTATTACAACCATACACTACTCATGAGAAGATGGGACATAGATGCAAAAGTGTTGAAGGATCAACTACATCCTTCATCTTGGTTATATAGTCAACTACTCATTACTTTGATTGCTTCTTCAAGGTTGTGAACTCCATCCAAGGTTGGTTCTTCCTAGCCCTTGTATTTGATAAGAAGTGTGAAGAAAGTACTTCCCAAGTCTCTTGGGAGGTTTTGCAATTCCTAATATGAGTTAATAAGAAATCACATATTGCGTTAAGTATATAAAACCTCGCTAAAGCATCCTTTTCACACCATGTAGCTAATCTTTCTTGCTCTTCTCTTGTAGGTTGATGTTTGCTCCTGAATGTTGTAATTTCTTCATCTCTAGAGATGTATTAATACAAAATTCTTCCTTGAAGGTAGGCTTGCATCCTTAAGGATCATGCTAGATATTTTCCCTATCCAATTTGTCAGTGAATGATGGAAATCCATCTCCCATTTTGCTTTTATGTTTCTTTGATACCACTGTTGAAGGAGATGGTGGATAAATTCTACAAATGAAGTGGTGCTGCAAATTCTTGCTTCACAACAACAAAGAACAAGATAAGGAGTGTAATGTAGGCCTTTTGAGCTTCCCAAGGATCACATATAATCACCTAAGTGCCTTGGAGTATGATCCTCTAATGAATGGATCAAAACAAATGAGTAGAAAAATGAACTATGAGCTAAGAATTGCTATTTTGGTCTCTATACATGTTCAATAAAATGAACAGTGCTCTTAACCTACTAGCAATTGATCAAATTCCTTTTAGCACTGTCTAACTAACTTAGATAGCTACCAATCACAAGTTTTTTCACTTGAAATGATCACATATATACATAGAATCAAGCTTAGCAAGCTAGATGACCATCCCAATATTTTTGGGCTTGTACAGTATGTAGACTAGTGAGCAGATTTGTGAAGATATCTCACGATTGAGAAAAGCAATGATAATAAAACTTTGTAGCTATCAAATAGAAAGTATGCAGAATCTATACTACTTTAAATCACATCAAATGATCAACTATGCAGTGAGAACCAAGTCTGAGAAGATCACTATTGTCAGATGATTATGATAAAGAGGTGAAGTAGAGATGTCATCAATGTATATGTATTAAATCACATAGAATTACAATGACATTGGCAATGTATAATTACAAAATGTGAGTATAGTGAAGGAGATATAGAGTGAGCTCACTAATCAGAGAACACCCTCTAAAATGGTCTCCAATTGGGCCACACGCTCACATGAGATTTTGATCCATTTTTATAGCTTGGAGTTGGAGCCAACTTTTGAATCCAAATTCAAGTTCTCACCATAAAGTGAATTCTAAACTTTATGAATTACTTTCTCATCAATCAACTACCAGGTAATTTGAGATTTGATTCCTCCTAACTTCTCATGTGAATAGTGCAATTAACATATGCACTTTACAAGGATAAAGGTAAATTGCTTTTTACCAGGGAATAGTCATATGTGACTATATGGCATAAATACTAATTTTCCAAGTATGTGGGCTTGGACTCATTTGCACCAACAATAAGTAGTACATGTGTGTTGTTCATTAGGAAAAAGATAAGCAAAATCTATTTTAGGAGTAAAGGCCTCTACATCAATAATTCCAACCTCTTTCTTCTTTCTCACTTTTGCAACCAATTTAGGAAAGCTCTTAATAACATGATCATTTTTCCTTACAATATTTTCTAAATTCTTTTTTCTTTTCTTTCTTCTTGTTATCTTTGCATTCCTCTTCAATTGTAAACCATTAGTAAGTTTCTTATTACTAGTAGATGAGCTTCATTTACCTTTGCCCTTTTGAATAGCTAAGAAAAGTTAATCTACAACATGCATAATTGACTTGTTCTCCTTGGATTGATCTTCTTGTGGTAAAAGAGCTAATAGCTCCTCAATGTTTAAGTTTGGATTTTTGTTCACGAAAACTCTTGTTTCTAAAAGATTTTTAAGAATAGTTTTCACAAGCAAACTATCTAGAAATATTTCATTAGCAAAACTCTATTCTCTTTAATCTTTGACTTTTATCGAAAAAACTTATCCATTGAATCTACTTTTCATGTGCTCACTCTCCAATTTCTTTTGCAGGTAAGTAGCATGAGGCTCATTTCTTGCCTAATATAATGTTATAATAGTATCCCAAGGATCTTTTGTTCTCTTTCACGAGTGAATATGAGTGATAATGGCATGTTTGATGGAAAAAGATATCAATGGATATGCCTATGCATCTTTAACATCCCAAATTTGTATTAGGTTCCACAAGAAGTGCAACACATCCATGAAATTGAAGATCATTATGTTCAACACCATTTGCATAACCTTGAATTGTTGTATTTTCATGTGTAGTAGGTCGCACAATATTCTAGAGCCTTCCTTCTACCAATACATGATGCGTCATGTATGCCCACAATGGATAATTACTACCATCCAACATATTTTCAACAACCAACATAGAGAATTTATCATTAATTTCAGCCATGGAAAGTGATTATATAACTTGATGCATAAAATTGACTATATCTCAAAACATTGAATAGAAATACCGAATGAGCTCGACTAGACCTCTAGCAAACTTTGAGGCTGGAGGTCTAGTAGAGCCCTTTTACAGTATTTATCATTAATTTCAGCCATGGAAAGTGATTAAATATCTTTGATGCATAAAATTCACTATATCTCAAAACATTGAATAGAAATACCGAAATGAGCTCTACTAGACCTCTAGCAAACTTTGAGGCTCTTTTATTGATGAACCAAAAACGATATATATGTTTGGCACAAAAGAATAAAATTTCCTACATAGTCAATGCAATAATGCATCTGAAGGTAGAAATGGGATCAAATTAAAAATTTAATGCCACAAAGTTAAGGTTTTTTAACCTCCTAATCACCTTGAGTACGCTCATAAATTTTTGTGTGATTTTGACAGCAAGACCAAAGTGGTGTCTATTTTGCCCTAGAGAAAGTGGTGAATTTTTGTGATACCAATTATTGGAGTTTGAGGTCTATAGAAGCACACGAAGAGCACAAATAAGAAGACCCTTGTAGAACAACACAACACTGAATGTATTACCACTTAATGTATAAATGATATGTTACCCAACAGGGTTATATGTATATATACAAGCCAGCGGAAAAACAATTTAAAGAGGGAAAGAAGTCCCTCAGTGGCCCTAAGTTTGTTCACACACTTCACTACCAAAATATATCACCACTTTCTTATGCTCAGATATGTAGGAAGATTAAAGTTGATGACTATCAATGGCCATGTGGACCATTTACTACATCTCATTGAAAATGGATTAACTCCATTTAATGCAACATTCAGCTTAAGATTACATGGATCCTTTGCCAAAGCAAGATATCTTGAATCAATGTGTTGAAATGTTGGAGTATTTACCTAAGTTCCCATTATTCCATCAATTCTTTTATGATCAGATGCCCATTTTTGGAGTTTGAAACGTATGCTTGATTCACGGAGCCAATTGAAAATGTCTCAATACTTGTTTTGGCAATTTACCCTTGTTTTTGAAATGAGGCAATGGACATTTATACATGTCATTTTTTTTTGCATATTGACCTTTATACAAAATACAATCATTGGGAAACACATGTATAAAATGATAATAAAAACTAGGACTATTGATCATCTTTTTTATGTCATTATGGGAAGAAGAAATAGAAATCTTGTGTGATAAAAATCTTTGAGATAGTAGCTTGTAAGTTCATGGAAAGAAAACGCATTAATAAAAACATGTCTAAATTTACATACAAACAAAAATATATATCATTTCCTTTATAGCGCTGAAACATATAGATTACTCCATCCAAAACTATTTTGAATATTGATATTAGTAAAATTGCACTTAGCTATGTCAATTGAGTTCTTTGATGTGCGTTAGACCTTCTTCTAGAAGATCGTTTTTCTTCACAAAAATATCAATGCTCTTACTTTCATTTTGATATTAGTTTTGAATAACACCATTCATTTCATCATTATTATCATAGACATGGTGTTGTTTTTCTACTCTCAACTATGATTCTTTTAGCCATGCATAGTTTATAGGATCCATATTGTGCAACCATCTCATGCATACTTCTGATAAATGGCCCCATAGTTCTAACTTTGAATGTATGGTGGGATATCATCAATATCATAATTTGAAATCCATACATATGAATGAAAATAAAAATTATTTTATTAAGAATTAGTATTCCATTTTATACCATACTACCAATTCCAAACAAATAATTTTTTTATAAAAATTATATTCTTAAATGTACATGTATGAAGGGAGAAAGAATTTTACATACATTTAAGGACATACATGGAGACAATGAAGTTTCATTATCAAATCTAAGTATCTATGGTTTGGTTAGAAGAGTTTCACATAAAAATATAAATTTTCATACAATATTACAAGTACTTTTGGATGTCTATACAATCTAAAATTCACCAACAATTAATGACCAACATGTAATGAAGTATTGGCATTGGCAAGTATGTATCTTGATACATATCTACTCATGTATCTTGGTTCATGAAGAATTGTATGTGTTGGAGTTAGACGTCTGCGGAAGCACGCGAACAGCACAAGGAAGAAGAAGAAGCTTGGAGCACAAACACACAATACTGAATGTATTACTAGAGAATGTACAAAGATAAGTAGCCCATTAGGGCAATAGGTGTATATACAAGCCGGGGGAAAAAAACCTCCTAAAGAGGGAAAAAAGTGCCCCGGTAGTCCTAGAGTGTTCACACACATCACTACCTAAATATATCAACAAATCCCCCCTGGGAGTGATGCGGTGAACAACGAGCTGGCACTCATGTATAAGGAAGTGCCAAGCTATCTGGAAATCACTCCACAAAAGGAAGTAAGCCCAAAGCTTTGCCGAAAGCTTCAAACTTCTCCCTAGGCAGAGCCTTCGTGAAAAGGTCTGCAATGTTCTCACGCATGGGCACATATGCCAAGCTGATCTCCCCAGCAGAGACCCTCTCCTTGACATAGTGATAATGCACCTCAATGTGCTTAGTGCGAGCATGGAACACAGGGTTCCTCGCAACTGCGAATGCGCTCTGACTGTCAGTGAAGATGGTGGTGGCACCCAAATCAGCCATAAGGCGTCTGAGCCACACACACTCAACAGTCGTTGTGAAAGCTGCCCTATACTCAGCCTCACAACTGGAAGTGGCCACAGTAGGCTGCTTCTTGCTCAACCAAGATATACATGAGCTACAAAGCATGAAGCAAAAACCACTGGTGGACACACGAGTATCATAGCAACCAGCCCAATCTGAGTTAGAAAAAGCATGCAAATCTAGCGGTAGTGATCCCCCCTTGGGATAAAACAACCCAAGTAGCCGAGTACCACTCAAGTAGCAAAAGATGCGCTTAACCGCTTTCCAATGCGTGACTCCTAGGCAATGCATAAACCTGCTCATCTGTGAGACAGCAAACTGAATATCTGGTCGAGTAATGCATAAGTAAATCAATAATCCAACAGCCTGCTGATAGAGAACAACATCAAACATCTCCAGCATCATGAAGACTCAATCGTAAACCTGTCTCCATAGGAGTGGCAATAGGCTTACAATCTTCAAGGCCAAAACGCTGCAATAATGTGTCAATATATTTCATTTGACACAAAGCCATTCCACCATCAACTTGCATAAACTGAATGCCCAAATAGTGATGCAAATGCCCCAAATCAGACATCTCAAATGAGGCATGCAAATCAGCCTTGAAATCAGCAATATGCTTCTCAATAGGACTAGTGAGCAGCATGTCATCAACATAGACAACAATGATAAGAAGCACATCATTAGCATGCTTAACATATAAGGTGCTTTCAGTTGGACTGTTCTCAAAACCATGTGCAATCAGATAGGCATGTATCTTCTCATACCAAGCACGTGGTGCTTGCTTTAAACCATATAATGCCTTCTTTAACCTGCAAACCTGGTTTTCATGCCCTTTCTGCACAAAGCCACGGGGCTGAAAAACATACACTTCTTCATGCAAGTCACCATTCAGAAATGTTGTTTTAATGTCCAACTGATGTACATTCCAACCATGATGGGCTGCAAGTGCACAAATGCTCCGAACAGTAGTCATACGGCATGTAGGTGCAAAGGTCTCATCAAAATCAATGCCTCTTTCCTGTGCATAACACTTTGCAACAAGCCTAGCCTTATACGTGTCAACTGTACCATCAGGTTTATGCTTCAGCTTGTATACCCACTTAGTGCCAATGGCCTTCTTGCCAGGAGGCAAGTCACATAAAGACCATGTACCATTCTTCATTATAGCATCATATTCAGATTGCATAGCAGCCATCTAATTTTCTGAATTTTGTGCTTCATCAAAAGAAATAGGTTCATTCTCATCACAGAGACTAGATGCAGCCATAGCATAGCAATATGATGCAAAGGAGGCACTATGAGAGCCTGAACGAGTGCGATATGACAAAGGTGCATCTAATTTGTTGTCACGCAAAGTCTGCACGAGCCATTTTGGGATAGTTTTTGCCTACTCAATATCAGCTCTCTCATCAACAAGTGCATCATGTAAATCTGCATCAGAAATGGAATGATCTGCATCATCATATGAAACCTACAAAGGCTGAGAAGTTGCCTCATTAGGACCAGTAGTAGCCTATCCACCTATAAAAAGAGGCATCAAAGTATCATACATGTCTTTGGAGCTAACAGATGTCTCCTTAGTACATGAAAGCAATGGCTGAATAGCATCTTCCACAAAGACAACATCACGGCTAACCAGAATGCATTTAGTCTGTGGATGATACAGACAATAGCCTTTACTTTCAGAACTGTACCCAACAAAAATACATTTTACTGCCTTATCATCCAATTTTCTGCGATGTTGTTCAGGCACTAATGCATATGCCAAACAACCAAAAAAACACAGATGAGCAACAGATGGCTTGCGGTCATGCGAAGCCTCATATGGACTGATAGACTGCAATGCTTTAGTGGGACACCTGTTCAGTACATATGCTGCACACGTGACAGCCTCAAGCCAAAAACTATTTGGTAAAGCCTGACTTTTGACCACGCACCTCGCCATCTCCATGAGTGACCTGTTCTTTCTTTTAGCAACTCTATTCTGTTGAGGTGTATACGGCACTATACACTGGTGTTTTATCCCGTGTTCAGCCAGAAATGCATTAAAATCTGAAGACATATATTCCCCCCCTCGATCAAAACGGAGGGTGCCCATTTTACATGCTGATAGATTTTCAGCCAAAACCAAAAACTCTTTGAAGCACATGAACACTTCGGACTTTGCTTTGAGTGGATATACCCATGCATGCCTGGAAAAATCATCAATGAAAGTCACGAAGTAAAGGTAATTTCCAAAAGAGGGTGTCTGCATAGGACCACAGACATCACTATGTACAAGCTGCAATTTCTGCATAGCCCGAACTGAACCATCTTTTGGAAAGGAAGAACACTGCATTTTGCCCAAAATACAGCCTTCACAAACATGTTTTCCAGGTGCCTCAAGTTTGGGCAAAGAGGACACCAGTTTAGATTTTTGCAGGCGTAACAAACTAGCAAAATTAAAATGACCAAAGCGTGTGTTGTATATTATTGAACAATGCATTGCTAAAGTGTTATATTATTAATGTATTAAATATGTTTTTGATGTTTCTGATATAGCAGCTGAAGGTTTGTGAGGAGCGTGCAAGGCGTGAAAGGGCAGACATCAATAATCCGAATAATTATTATTTAGCTTGTAAATAAACCTGCGTAGAAGGTTCTATTGTTAAAAAAGTAATGATTAGCATAAGGATCATTGTAGACAGTAGTTTCTGTTATTGAAAGCAATGGATTTCTGTAAAAGTTATTAACTTTTAGTTTCACGCTTGCTTTTCAAAGCCGCCGTCTTTTAACCACTCTTTTCGACGTAATCAAAATTCCTATAAATACATGCACTCTATGGACTGTCGAAACAGAGTGCAAGGGGGGAGATTGCACCCAATCTTGCGTTCGGTCTCGTCTCTTGTTGCCTCTATTTTCTGTGTGTTTTTCTGCGTCCGTAATCTCTGTATGCGCGTAAGCAAGATCCTGACAACAGTGGTATCAGAGCTCTGCACGCGTCAATACAGAGGGTTTTGTTCTCTGTTCGCGATTCTGAATTCCGATTCCATCTCCATCTCCATCTCCATCTCCGTCTTCGTCTTCGGTTTGGGTTTCGGTTTTGGTTTCTGTTTCTGTTTCTGGGTTTCTGGGTTTCTGTTTCTGTTCCTGTTTCGGTTTCTGTTCCTGTTCCAGAACCAGAACTTACGTTTTCACCTACGTTTTTTCTGGGTTTCTGTTTCTGTTCCTGTTTCGGTTTCTGTTCCTGTTCCAGCACCAGAACTTACGTTTTCACCTACGTTTTCACCTTCGTTTACTCCTTCGGCTTACTCCAAGGCGTCGACTAAGGCAAAGAACTTAGGCAATAACTTAGGCAATACATTGGCAACATTGGGACCCAAGGCTCCCTTGGCGACCGTTGGCTACGCGCGAGGCAGTTTTAATTTTTGAGTGGTAATAGAGAGGTTTAGAGTCCCTAAGGTAGGAGGATTTGAACCCACAACCTCCTACTTTCAAGGGAAGTACTTTGACCACTCCACCATCTCTTGGAGTTGTACTCAAGTTCTCTTTCTTTATTACTTGTGGAAGGCGCGCGCGTCGATTTCAAGATTGGACCCAAGAAAGAATCAAGTGTATCTCTCAATCCGTAGGTCGGATTGAGGTGTGTAATATACCGTTGGAAAGTTCTCGGAACGAGCTTTCCAATGAGCTAGCTTGGAAGTGTGAATTCCTTAAAAATCCTTGGGTGGCACTTGATTGAGTGTTCAAGATACCAAGCAAGGTTGAGAACACGGGATCGAGACACCAAGGTTGCAAACAAGAAGGTTCAATACACCAAGGTTGAGAGCAAGGGTCCAAGAGCACCATGGAGGATTACAGTAATTCACCTCTACCTGCGGCAACACTTGAACAACAACTAGAGCTCTTGCGGCATGAGCTTCAAGGAGCTTAGAACGAGATCCGAAAACGTGATGAAATCCTCCAAAAGATGCAAGCTGAGGAAGACAACCTTACGAGAGTAGTAAAAGCTATTGTGTCTGCCCAATTTGATGTTACTCATTCAAAGATTGGTAATAGAAACTACCAGTTTCTACGATTTGATGGCCGAAAGGATGGGCCTTTAGTACTTTCTTGGTTGTCGCAGTTTGATGATTTTTATACCGATGAAATGTATGCTGAAAGTGAAAAAGTTAAATTTTCCACTAACTATTTAGTAGGTAAAGCATAACTCTGGTGGAATGTCCTGCGGCACAGTACGGAGCGTCCAACAACTTGGAAGGCTTTTCAAGAAAACGTGAAGGATTCATTTCTTCCTCCTCAATACCATTTGCATGTTCGACGAGCATGGACGACCCTTACATGGAAGGAGGGTGATACGGTTACTACCTACACAGAGCGGTTCTGGCAAAATTTACTACTTGTACGAATGCTTGAAGATGTATCAGAAGATATCTTGCAGTAGAAATACGAAGATGGTTTGGAGGTGGGAATCCAAGCCAAGCTTCACACCCTACGACCTAAAACCCTCAACGAGGCTATATCTTTTGCTTATGATGCAGAAAAAGAATTCCAGTCCATAACCAAGTCACTCCGTCTACAACAACCACGTCCACGACCATTTCCTGTTAAACCTTCATTTCCTATGAAGCGTAATTTTAATGCCCCATCTTACCCTAGTTTTCCTCGTCCTCCACAATCCAATTACTCAACTCCACCCGTTGCTTCATCTCTCCGACCCACCAAACCACCTACCCTTCAAACTTCAGCAGTGAATGCCCAACAGAAGCGACCACGAATCACTTGCTGGAATTGTGGTAAACCTGGACATACAAAAATAAGGTGCAGATTGCAACCTCTTCATATGAAACCGGCTATAGCTCGATTGCATAACATGGAGGTCTATAATGAAGAAATTCCTCCTGTTTGGACAGAGGAATCACTGGAGAAGGATTTAAGTACCTTGGGTAACGATATCTCTCTACACTCTCTTCTTTGCATGCAGGGTACAATAAATAACAAACTAGTTAAAATTCTACATGACGATCGTAGTTCACATGACTTCATTTCACATTTATTAGTACAAGAACTTAAATTACAAACGTTTCCTTCTTTGTATAAAGTGAAAGCTGCATTTCAAGGTAGTCGTTATAATGTAACACGAGAAGTGCAAGATGTTACGATTAGCATAGGCCCTTATGTTGATTCACGAACATTTTTAATTGCACCTTTGCAATCTTATGATGTTATACTAGGTATGCCTTTTCGTCACCATTATAACCCACGTATTGACTACCATACTCATACCTTTAAGTTTGCTTTCAAAGGTCAAATCATTACTTTGTCTGCACGGCATGATTTCCAGCCATTTCCATTGATTAGTCACACTCAAGTAAAACGTGCATTTAGGAAAGGATTCAACTCATGCATTGTTTTTGTCAATGTCATCAATGATTATACTCATACACTTCCAGATGCATATAAACCTTTCATGAGTACTTATAAGGATTGTTTTATGTCTGAATATCCCTCTGAACTACCACCAATTCGAGGATCCTTTGACCATAGCATAGACTTAGTCCCTGGTAGTTCTCCTCCTCATAAAGCACCTTATAGACATGGCCCACTACATCAAAAGGAAATAGAAAATCAAGTAAAAGACCTACTACAAAAAGGACTTATAAGGCCTAGTTCTTCCCCATTTGGAGCACCAGTTCTCTTAGTAGAGAAGAAGAATAAAACTTATCGAATGTGCATTGATTATAGAGCCCTTAACAAGATCACGATCAAGAATAGATACCCTATTCCTCGAATAGATGATCTCTTAGATAAGTTACGAGGAGCTCGTGTCTTTAGTAAAATTGATCTTAAATCGGGTTACCATCAGATTCGTATGACACAAAGTGATATTTTTAAGACTCCATTTAGAACTCAAAATGGCCATTATGAATTTATGGTAATGCCCTTTGGACTTACTAATGCCCATGCTACATTTGCGCGAATGATGAACAATATTTTTCTTGATTACCAAGCTTTTGTTCTTGTATTCTTTGATGACATACTTATTTACAGTAAGAATGATAGTGAACATGAAAAGCATCTTGAAACAGTTTTTCATTTGTTACGAGAGAACACATTTTATGCTAATCCTGAAAAGAGTTATTTCTTTCAGCGTAAGCTAGAATATTTAGGACATATTATTTCAAGTGAAGGTGTGCATGTGGATCCAAAAAAGATTAGAGTTATCATAGAATGGCCTACACCAAAATCAGTCAATGTTGTTCGTTCTTTTCTTGGGTTGGCTAGTTTCTATAGGAAGTTTGTTCGAAATTTTTCTTATTTAGCATTGCCTCTTACCTTGTTGTTGAAAAAGAAAATAAAATTTGCATGGGGAATTACCCAACAACAGTCCTTTGACAAACTTAAACATGCACTTTCACATGCACCTGTTTTACAATTACCTGATTTTTCACAACCCTTTCATGTTGTTACTGATGCTAGTGGTTCAGGAATAGGTGCTGTTCTGATGCAAAATAACCATCCCATTGCATTTGAGAGTAGAAAGCTTAAACCCTCAGAGCATAATTATAGTACGTATGATAAAGAATTGTTAGCAGTTGTGCATGCTTTGCGAATTTGGAAACACTATCTTATGGGCTCTGAAGTCTTAATCAAAACCGATCAACAGGCTATTAAACATTTATTAAATCAGCCCTTAATCTCTGATAGGCATCTTAAATGGGCATCATTCATTCAAAATTTCCAACCCATGATACAATATCAGCCTGGTAAAGCTAATGTTGTAGCGGATGCTCTTAGCCGTTTTCCTTTGCATTTTGTTGTTTTGAATAATATTTCTGCCATCCAAATTCATTTTTTTCAAGAAATGGTTTCCACTTATGCATCTGATTTGTATTTTTCACGTGCATGGCATGACTTCAACAATGCTGCATCTTTATCTGATGAACATTATACATTTCATAATGGTTTTCTCTATTTTCAACATAGATTGTGCATAACCCAAGCTTTTAAAGATTTTGTCATTAAAGAAATGCATGAACCATCTTACATGGGTCATAGAGGCATACAAAGCACCATTTCTGCTTGCAAAGATTTCTTCTTTTGGCCACACATGGAAAAAGACATTGCACATTATGTTTCTCAATGCATTGTATGTCAGCGTGTCAAACGTCATCATGGTAAACCATTTGGATTATTAATGCCACTTCCTATTCCAAATGAACCATGGGAACAAATCTCTATGGATTTTATCACAGTTCTTCCTATCACTTCATCACATAATAATATGATTTGGACAATAAATGATAGGTTTAGTAAATATGCATATTTCATTCCATGTAGAAAAACTTTGATTGCACCTCAAGCTACAAAATTATTCATTAAATGCATTTTTCCACATCATGGATTTCCTAAAGTAATGTTATCTGATCGTGATGTTAGGTTTTGTAATCATTTTTGGGTTGCCTTATTTCAACATTTTGGTTCTAAAATAGATTTTAGCTCTGCATTTCATCCTGAAAGTAATGGACAGAGTGAGGCTACAAATAGTACTATTCTTGATTTATTGCATTGTTATTCATTACATAATCCTAATAACTGGGATGAAAAGTTGCCATTGCTTCAATTTGCTTACAATAACACTTCACACACCACTACTGGTCGTGCACCTTTTGAAATAGTTTTTGGTAAAAAGCTTCCCACTCCCATGTCCCTCACCCAAACCGACATTCCGATGGCTGATTCTATTGCTCAAGATCACGTTTCTATACTTCATGATGTTCACGAGCACATTAGGAAAAGTCAAGAGCGATATACACGTATTATCAATACTAAACGATTAGCCAAAGAATTCAAGGAAAATGATTTTTTGTATGGTTGCGAATAATTAAAAGACGTCTCAAAAATATTTTGCAGCATCCTAAAATTAAACTTGCACCACGCTATTATGGACCGTTTCGCATTATAGAAAAAATTAATGATAACTCATTTCAATTAGATATTCCATCCCATTGGACCATTCATAATTCTTTTCATATTAGTTTACTTAAACCATTTAAAGGACCTTTACCACTTGCTCCACTTCTTGATGACCCTCCTTTAATTGAAGAACAATCTAAAATCTTAGTTCCTGAGAAAATCATTGATTATGATGTCACTACTACACGCACTGGTACTCAATATCATCGATATTTGGTTAAGTACAAAAATCACTCTATTGAAGAATGTCAATGGATACATAAAACACAATTAACACCCCATTATGATGTCACTACTACACGCACTGGTACTCAATATCATCGATATTTGGTTAAGTACAAAAATCACTCTATTGAAGAATGTCAATGGATACATAAAACACAATTAACACCCCATTATGACCACTTAATTTCTGCATATCATACACAAACACATTAATGTAACAGCTCCATGACATTTCCATGCATGTATTTTTTTTACATGGCACATGCCTATTTTTATTCAGTGATGAAACATGTGACTGGCCATCTATGTTTATTCTTTTATCACCTGAGGTCAGTTGCTTGTTCAACTGCGGGGCATGTTATACCTTATGGAATCTGTTGAACAATGCATTGTTGGATTGAAATATAAAATAGCCAATGCATTGTTGGATTGAAATATAGAATAGCCAATGCATTGTTGGATTGAAATATAAAATAGCCAATGCATTGTTGGATTGTCACATGGAATATGTTGAACACCGCATTATAATTGTTAGAGTGTTGAATTATTTTATCAACTGAGGTCTGTTGCTTGTCAACTGGGAGGCATGTTGTATATTATTGAACAATGCATTGCTAAAGTGTTATATTATTAATGTATTAAATATGTTTTTGATGTTTCTAATATAGCAGCTGAAGGTTCGTGAGGAGCGTGCAAGGCGTGAAAGGGCGGACATCAATAATCCGAATAATTATTATTTAGCTTGTAAATAAACCTGCGTAGAAGGCTCTATTGTTAAAAAAGTAATGATTAGCATAAGGATCATTGTAGACCGTAGTTTCTGTTATTGAAAGCAATGGCTTTCTGTAAAAGTTATCAACTTTTAGTTTCACACTTGCTTTTCAAAGCCGCCCTCTTGTAACCACTCTTTTCGACGTAATCAAAATTCCTATAAATACATGCACTCTGTGGACTGTCGAAACAGAGTGCATGGGGGGAGATTGCACCCAATCTTGCGCTCGGTCTCCTCTCTTGTTGCCTCTATTTTCTGTGTGTTTTTCTGCGTCCGTAATCTCTGTATGCACGTGAGCAAGATCCTGACAATAGCGTGCATGCCAAAGCTTTGCATCTGACATAGCCTGAGAATCATGAAGTGCACATGCCGAATCATTCACAGATCTTTCATAGTCTATGAGCTTATACAACCCACGACATAAAATGCCAGAAGCAATAATCACATCGCCATTTGAGAGATCATGGACTGTACACCTGTCATCAAGGAATTTCACAACCAAGGCAATCTTGGCTAATGCAGAAACTGATAACAAGTTCTTTTTGATCCCTGGCACAAATAAAGCATCTGACAAAGTGAAAGAACTACCATTAGCAATAATCAGAATGATCTTACCAACTCCCATAACAGGATAAGAGGATTTATTGGCACATGTGACAGTATTCCCTGTAGGGGCAGGCTCGAGTGAAGAGAAGAAATTGTGCTGCGAGGTAATATGTTTGGTCGCCCCACTGTCAAAGTACCAAACATCTCAGTCTACTACAGACATGCACTGATCATGAGAAGATGGGTCAAAACTACAGACAGTAGTAAACGCCCATTCTTCTTCCTGCACAAGATTTGCAGACTCTGTTTTTGGTGTAGAGGCCTCGACAACAACCATTCCAGCCTCTTTCTTCTTTGCCTCTTTAGCAGCCAGTTTTGGACAATTCTTTATAATATGATGATTTCCTTTACAGTACTTGAAGAACAATTTCTGCTTTTCTGATTTGTTCTCATCTTTATCCTCGTTCTTCGATTGTGTAGCATTTGCAGATTTCTCCTTACTAGTAGAAGAGCTCCATTTTCCTTTGCCCTTCTGATTAGCCAGGAAAGCTTGATCTGCAACACGCATAATGGACCTGTTCTGCCTGGACTGATCTTCCTGCAATAGAACAGAGACTAATTCCTCAAATGACAAGGCATTCGGACTGCCTTTCATCATCAACCGAAGAGTAGAGGCAAAACTCTGATATGAATCGGGAAGACCATTCAGAACGGTCTGCACAAGTGAGCTATCTTGTATAACCTCATCAGCAGAATTCAATTGTTCCTTCAGGTCTTTGATCTTTGTGAGAAAACTATCCATAGAATCATGTTCATTCATGTGCTCACTCTCCAACTGTTTTCGGAGGTAAGCAACACGAGCCTCATTCCTAGCCTGGTACAAAGTGGTAAGTGTATCCCAAGCATCCTTTGTTGTTCTACAAGAGCGAATGTGAGGAATAATGGCACGTTTGACAGAAAAAGCTATCAATGCATGTGCTTGGGCATCTCTGCCATCCCAGCGAATCTGCTCTACAGTAGGTGCAACAGAAACAGCAGCACGAACAGGAATCTGTGGAATATCATCTTCGACACCATCTTCATCAGCTCCAACACCTGTATTTGCAGTACCTATCGTTACAGGTGTAACATGACGTCTTTCAACACCCTGCACAATGTTCCACAATCCTTTTGCAACCAGTACATGTCGCATCATATAAGCCTATAATGGGTAGTTGTTACCATCCAACTTATCCTCAACAGCCAACATACGGAATACATCACTGCTTTCAGCCATGGTTAGTGACTAAAATACCTTGATGCAAAAAATTGACTGTATTGCAAAAAATTGACTGTATATATATATATATATATATATATATATATATATATATATATATATATATGTATATACATATATATATATATATATATATATATATATATGTGTGTGTGTGTGTGTGTGTGTATATATATAGGTGTGTGTGTGTCATTTTAGTTCCAAATGAGCAATAATTTGTGTTTTCTAGCTTGTAGATGCCCTCCTTAATGTGTTTGAGTCTTAGCAAGCAAGCCCCTTGCTTCATAGTTTGTAGATTTTGAGTAGGCATACCTTTGTGTGTGTGTGTGTGTGTGTATAGGAAGTATTAAAAATCTCTACACCCTGGGTTTTCAACATTTTTTGTCCTTGATAAGGAGCCCATCTGATATATCTTTGGAGTGATTGGAAAGATAATATAGTATAATTTGTGTTCATCAAGTCGTAGGTTCACTCTCTAACTACTCTTTGAGAAACATGCAAAATAGTGAACTATGGTGATTCAAATCTCTCTCTCTCTATGTGTGTGTGTGTGTATTTGTGCAAAGGCTTTGTAAGAGCTATCTAGATCTATGTTGTAAGCATTTCTCTACTTCCATAGTTATCTACTTGTTTTGATTTTGGTGGAATCGGGTAGCCATTACAGTTGAGTAAATTTGGATCAAGTTTGAGACTCATTCGTTAGATATTGTTGGAAAGATTACTGAAGTGAACTATGGCCACTATGTGAATAGCTCTTCCTTATATTCAACTAGCATATTTCTCAAAGATTTTTTCTCTTAGTTTAGGTAAGCATTGTTTTTAATTTATTTTTTGAAATTCTCCATAAGTCTACTTCACGCACACAAAATCTCATTGGGAGTCTTTGCACAAACTGTAAGAAAGGTGCATTTTGGGTTGGAAAGGTGTCCTAAAGTCTATGCAAGCAGCTCATTCATGCTTTGGTGTTGCATAGGGGTTCCCTATCAAGGCCTTCCATCAATATATTGTGTTTGATCTTCTGCATGTTTAATCTTTCTACTAGGAAGAGAGTCTACATTTAGACATAATCCAGTGGTAATCCTGCTTAGAGTGCATCATCTAAGTCATTGCCAATCTCTCCATCCATATATAGGTTTGCAAAATGAAATAAGAGGAATTGCAAAGTTATAAGACACATACAAATCCTCTACAATAAACAAAGCATGACTAGCACCATCCAAGTGGTAATCATGCTTAGAGTGTATCATCTAAGTCATTGCGACATAATCTAGTGGTAATCGTGCTTAGAGTGTATCATCTAAGTCATTGCCAATCTCTCCATCCATATATGGGTTTGCAAAATGAAATAAGAGTGATTGCAAAGTTATAAGACACATACAAATCCTCTACAATAAAGAGAGCATGACTAGCACCATTGATAATGGATGGAGAAATCATAAAGAGATTACCCCTAAATTTAAAGACCTCTCTTTCTAAAGGAAGTGGTCTTTTGCACTATACTATATATCTGCTTCTTTCATATGTTTGCACTAGAGGACAAAGGCTTATTAGTTATGCACAATCTATGGCTATCTCCCTCTTTAAACTAGGAGATTGAGGATTTGTGAAACCCTGACTTGCTGTTAATAAAATATTTCTCCCTCATATGCATGGGGGATATTATAACTATTAATCGAAGAATCATCATCATCTTGGAGTGAATGTTCCTATACTACTAATAGAACATTCTCACCCATATTTGACTTTGACATACATTAATGAATTTAACTTATGGAATCAATTCTATACCCAAGCATTTTCACATTGATGAGATGATGGTGATTGGTCGAAAACACCATAGTCATACTCATGTTCAATATATTCTAGTTGTGTTCTTTGATATATGCCATACCAATAAGTACACCAACATATAATAGTCTCTCAATGGTAAAAATCATCATAATCCATAACAGTTGGTACATGTGACATTGCTACATGCATAAGAGGTGGTGGTAACCCTCAAATAATCAAACTATTATCATGAAGTAACTAAAAAAATTCACACTTAATACATATAAAAGTAAACAATATCTATACAAGTGAATAATATACGATGCATGTATCTATGATTAAAATATGCATGTCTACATGTATGCATGTATATGATTTTGTACATGCATATGTGTATATATGTGTGTATGCCTATATGTGCTTGTATACCTAGGTATGTGTGCATTTATGTTTGCATGTGAATGCATGTGTCTGTATTTCTATGCATGCGTATGTGCGTGAATGTGTGTGTGTGCATGTGCTTGTATGCATTTTTATGTGTGTCCATGTTCCTGTATGCATGTGTATGTGTATGTATGTCTATGTATGTGTCCACTATATGTTTATATGTATGTACATGCATGCATGCATGCATGCATGTGTATGTTTGTATGTGTTTGAATGTTTGTGTATGTGTGGATGTATGTGCACATGTGAATGCATGTCTCTCTATCTATGGACCTATATGTGCATGCATATATGTGTATGCATGTGTACATGTATGCATCATTTTGCATTTGTATGTGTGTATGCATGTGTATGTATGCATTTCTATATGTATGCATGCATGTATATGTGTGCATGTGTATTGTGTATGTGTGTGTTTGTGTGTAACATAGTATGATCTTGGGGAAAGAATCAAATCTTAGGCTCAAGTTACAAGGATTCTCTCTCTCTCTCTCCCACTTTGTAGATGGATGATCCCTTGCATTTTACTCCTCTCTCTCTCTCTCTCTCTCTCTCTCTCTCTCTCTCTCTCTCTCTCTCTGTGTGTCTCTTTGTAGATGGATGATCCCTTGCAGTTTACTCGTGGAGATGGTTCTCATTTGCCATCTCTCCTTTCAGTATACTACCGAGAGAAATTGATATTTTTTTCTCTTGCCTAGAGCATCACTTACATGACACCTCTGCATTGCACATAGTTTGTGTGCATGTATCAAGGCATTGCTGGCTAGCGATGCCGAGCGAGGCACTTAGTTTTGTGTGCCATAAGAGATTCTAAAATGTTGTTTAAGTCACATCCTTTGTTTTCTTTTAGCATGCCACTTATGTGACCAATTTCATCATGTAAGCGATGCTTTCAAGTTTATTAAAAGAAATGTGTCGTTATGCCCTCCCTTTCCTTGTAGTGCTCTAAATATTCTGAATCAATATCTTTGTAGCCTTTCTTTGAGAAGGGTAACCTGTGTGATTTACCAAACTGACATGCACCACATTTATAAATCATGTGTTGCTTGGAAACATTAGGTATCCCAAGCACACATTGACCTCTACATATTTGCTTCAAGGTTCTCTTACCAATATGTCCTAATCTTTTATGCCAAATCTCAAGCTCTGATAGTGTTTGATCCTTCTAATTATAAAGTGCAATATTCCTAGTGTCCTCAAGTTCAAATGTAAATAGTCTACTTATTTTTTCTCCCTTGGAAATCCTCTTGAATCCATGTTGGGGGTCCTCCACAAATGCTCCATATTTGTTGAGCCTAACCTGCAAACCCTTTTCCACAATTTGTCAAACAATCATCAAGTTCTTGGTGATTGTGGTACATAAAGAACCCTGCTCAACAGATTTCTATTCCCATCAGAGGTTTTGACATTTCCTACCTTGACTACTGAATGCTTGGTGTCATCACCTATTTGCAATTGGTGCTTTCCCTTTGGTTCCTCAAGGTCAGAAAGAAGAGCTACATTGCCTGCCACATGGTTTGAACAACCTGATTCAAAATAGAAGAGGTGTTCATTATTTATACCTTGCTTTGAAGTCATGTTCATAATGCGAAGGATATCCTCTTGATCCTCTACGTAATTGTTGTAGTCCTTTCTTGATTTGTATCCTCCTTGGTAGTTGTGATTGTAATTGTTGGTGTAGTTGTTGTTGTAGCCATGGTTGTAGCCTTGATTGTGGTTGAATCTTCCTCTTGATTGTGTGTAGCCACCTCTTTGATATCCTCTTCCTCTCTGATTCTTATAGTTCCTATAGCACTCATCTATAGTGTGATTAGAAAATCCACGTATGTTGCATGGGGAAGAGTTGAAGGGTCTCCCCCTACTTTGCTTACCTCCTCTACCCCTACCTCTTGAGTTCCTACCTCTTCCTGCATAGTTAGCTTGAGAAGTAGTACCTTCACCTTCAACCTTTTTGCTTTTCCCTTTCTCTTTATACTTTCCTTTATCTGTGTATAGGGCAAAAGAGTTGTTACTTCTTGATGAATCTCCATTTTTGTTGAGCTTGGCCTCATGGCTAAAGAGTTTCCCATGAGAGTGGTAAGATCTGGAATCTTGATGTCCATGTATTAGTCCATAGCATTTGTGAAGGCTTCCCATTTCTCATCTACCTTGATGCCATGGATTAATTGTCTCACAATTTTCTCTTCTTCAATCTCCTCTCCTATGCTTGCCAATTGGTTAGCCACATCCTTGACTTTGGTCACATATTATGAAATACTTTGCTTGTGTTGCTTCCTTTGAGTGGTAAACTCAATCCACAATTGGTTCTTCCTAGCTCTTAGATTTAAGTAAATATGACCTTGCTAATGCATCTTTGGCACACCATGAGTTGAGTCTTTCAAGCTCCTCTCTTGTAGGTTGTCCTTTGCTTTTGAAAATGGGCATCTCCTCATCTCCTGATATGTATCCATAGAGACTCCTTCCTTGTAAGTATGTCTTCATCCTCAAGGACCATGCTTGGTAGTTGTTCCTGTCCAATTTATCAATAAAAGAAGGGAAACCATCTCCCATTTTACCTCAAGTTGCTCTGATACCACTGTTGGGAAAGATGGATGGACACCACTAGAAATGAGTTGGTACTGCTAATCCATGCTTTGAACCTGCCCTCTTTTAATTTAGAGTTGTGTTGTAGGTCCTCGTAGCTTGCAAATGACACAAATAGAGTACCTATGTACTTTAGAGATGATGCTTCCAACAATCGGATCAAAACAGATAACTTTGCAACTAGCTTGTGACCAAAAACTTTTTATTTTTGTCTTGACACCTATTGGATATTATGCTTAGTACTCATAATATAGTAGCAATTAGGAAAATTAATTTTGGGTGATTTAAATTAGCTTAAAGAGCTAATGATTCCAAGTGGAATCACTTAAAATAATTGACTATACATAGAGCAATCAATTTACCAACTGAAGCCTTACCCTTGATGTTATAGGAGATGTGCAGAGAATGACCAGTGAACTACTTCGAAGCACTTTTCTCCCAATTGGCTGAATTAAATGCCTTCAAAATTTGTCAGATTAAAGTAGACTTTGAGGTGTTCCAAGAAGCTATAGAGTATGGAAAATGGATAACAAATCACTGAGATATGGTCATCACAAATACATTGTTCTCAGTAGACATAGCACAAAAGGAGATGAACATGATCAAAATGTAATGTATTATCTAACAATGTTATACATGATCATTGGCATGAATAGGATGCCCAATGATGGTGATAGGAGTAGGCTATAGTTGAAGCCTCTCAACTTCAAAAAATAATCTACAATATGCTCAGTAATGGGGGCTTAAACCCGGGAGTTTTCAACTGCCTTATATAGTGACTTTTCTTCAAGTTTGAATTTTGAAATTCAAATAGAGCTCCACCCAAAAGTGTTCGTCTAAGTTAGGAATGATTCCTCTAAGTAAGACTTGTAGCTTTTGGTTGTCCAAACTCCACAAAGAAGATATATTCTCTCTAGGATTTATCTTTTACAAGAAGTAAATGATATAACTTTACAAGCAATGGGTCATGTGGTCCTTCAAGTGTTCGCATATAGTTTCTTCAATGTCTACCCAAGTGTGAAGGCTTGGCATTTGCACCAACATTGTTGGCTAGCGATGCCGAGAGAGGCAATTAATTTTATGTGACATAAGTGACTCTAAACTGTCGTTTAAGTGACATCCTTTGTTTTCTTTTTGCATGCCACTTATGTGACCATTGTCATCATGTAAGCGATGCTTTCAATTTTATTAAAGCCAATGTGTCACTATGCTCTCTATTTCCTTGTTGTGCGTTACGAAATCAATATCCTTTGAGTACGTTACAAAATCTATGGCTATCTATGGACAATCTATGGCTATCTCCCTCTGTAAATTAATCAAAGAATCATCATCATCATGGAGTGAATATTCCTATATAAATAATATAACATTATTACCTATACTTGACTTTGATATAAATTAATGAAATTAACTTATGGAAAGAATTATATACTCAAGCATTTTTACGTTGATAAGATGATGGTGTTTAGTTGAAAACATCATAGTCATACTCATGTTCAATAAATTCTAGTTGTATTCTTTGATACATGTCATACCAATGAGTACACCAACATATAATACTCTCTCAATAGTAAAACCCATCACAATCCATGAGGATTGGTACATGTGACATTGCTACATGCGTGAGAAGTGGTGGATAAGCCTCGAGCAGATCAAAATGTTATTATAGAGTAGCAAAAAAAAAATCAAACTTAAAACATATAAAAGTAGAAACTATCTATATAAGTGAAAAATATATGATGCATGTATGTATTTTTAAAATATGCAGGCGTACATGTATGTATGCATACAAATCTGTGCATGCATATATATATATATATATATATATATATATATATATATATATATATATATATATATATATATATGTATGTGTATGTGTGTGTGCGTGCGCGCGCGCGCGCGCCTATGTGAGCTTGTATGCCTAGGTATGCGTGCATGTGAATGCATGTGAATGCATGTGCGTGCATCTATGACTATGTATGTCCATGCATGTCTGTGTATGCATGTGTTTGTATCCATTTGTATGTGTAAGCGTGTGTGCGTATGCATGTGTTTGTGTATGTATGTCTATGTATGTATCCATTGTATGTGTATATGTATGTACATGCATGCATGTGGATGTGTTTGAATGTTTGTGTATGTGTGGATCTATGTGCACAAGTGAATGGATTTCCATGTATCTATGCATCTATATGTGCATGCATGCGCGTGTATGCATGTTTGTGCATTTGTATGTGTCTATGCATGTGTATGTATGCATGTGTGTGTATGTGTACATGCGTGTTGTGCATGTGTGTCACATAATATGATCCTTGGGGAAGAATGAAAGATTAGGCTCAAGTGACAAGGATTCTCTCTCTCTCTCTCTCTCTCTCTCTCTCTCTCTCCTTTGTAGATGGATGCTCCTTTGCATTTTACTCCTAGAGATGGTGCTCATTTGCCCCCTCTGTTTTAGTATACTACCGAGAGTAATTGATATTTTTTTTGTCTTGCCTAGAGCATCACTTACATGACACCTATGCATTGCGCATAGTTTGTGTGCATGGATCAAGGCATTGTTGGCTAGCGATGCCGAGAGAGGCATTAATTCTGTGCGACATAAGCGATACCCTGTATTTATTTGACTGTAATAGTGCCTGTTTTTTGTCATGTTTGTGTATGCTTTCAGAATGGTTTTCTGACGAAGATCTGACTCTGTCTGATTACATATGGACGCGATCAGCAGACCTCCTGCAGAAGGTTCTTCTCGGAAGGAACTTTTTTTTGTTTTTGTTAACGTTGAAATGCTCTTTCTTTGTTTCCATGGATAGAAGACGCACTCGATGTGCGTACTGCAGCTAGACATGCGAATATGCGCACCTACACCTCCCCACATGCGCGCGCGCGCACACACACGACCGCCGACATAACCATTCTGCACACTACATTCAATACACGACCTACACAAGTAATAGATGCACCGATGTATTCACTTTGACATACGACGATGAACAACATGTGACGCTGAGTACACATAGATACAGTGGATACACAGATATGTGCACACACATAGATACAGTAGGAGCACGACATATGACGTCAGAGGATTTACTGATTTGGATTTTCCCACAGCTCCTTGTTTTGTTTTCCTCTTCTGTCAAGAAGAAGTTCGGACGAAGCCCGCTGCCTAATCTCTCGTGCTTGAATAGATTTGTCTACAGTCCCGTTTTACCATCTTTTGTTGCTCATTCATTCATTCCGTCTGCTATCATGCAGGCGCGACAAACGATCTTCATCGCAGGTATTCGAAACGGAAATCTAGACCCCATCTTCTACGCTATATACACACTCCAAGATGCTTTGTTCTGTCGATTCGTATCGCGCTTGTGGGCGCGAGTTGCTGCGGATAAAGACGTGCATGCTGACATAGTACGCTTCGCATTGAAGCAATCCTCCAAATACGACGCCGCTAATGTTTCCATGTGTGAAGCCTGGAAAGTCGACGACATAGCTGTTGGAGAGTACGTTCAGCGGTACACAGACTTCATGGAAAAGAAGATCAAAGAGTATGCCCCAAACGCTCTGATCGTTAGATATGCATGTAACAAGTTATGGCACACATTGACGAGTGAGCTCGTGAAAATTGTGCCGAAGGACAAGTCGAATCCCTATAGAGTTTGGGTAGATGCAATGCACAGCAATGGAGCGACTGCAAGGGACCAAGCAACTCTAATAGATAAACATTATGGCTTTGATCGTGAAACTGCTCTTTCAATGTTTCGGATCGCTATGCAGCATGAGATCGACTATTTTAACTATGGCGGAGAGATTAAAAATACGAAGAGGGCAGGCCATGCATATGACTACACATAAAGACAGGAGTTATTCACTTTCATGAAAAAAGTTGAAGGTATTTCGGTTGCTCTGATGCATGCATACGAAAAAAAATAATCAAAGTCTGTTTCCATTCTTATCTATCTTTCTCCTTATGCAATGCGTAGGAGCTTGGTTGGAAGATCACAAAAAAAACTCATAAGCTTATTAAGAGCATGTAGTGCATTACTCTTATTGTCAAAGCTCTCGTGACAAGAAAACAAAAACAGAAAAAATCAGTTGTTAAATCTTTGGAATATATATATATATATATATATATATATATATATATATATATATATATATATATATATATATATATATATATATATATATAGAGAGAGAGAGAGAGAGAGAGAGAGAGATTCTAAAACTTTAAAGATCTACTTTTTGGATATTTAATTATTTATATTTTATATATTTAGATTGTTCTGTAATATTTCATAAAAATGATTGCATTTATGTGTGTATGTTTGTATGTATGTGTATGTGTGTAGAAACTCAAAAATCCTATTTATGGTATATATATATATATATATATATATATATATATATATATATATATATATATATATATATATATATATATATATATATATATAAACCCTAAAAACTTAAAGATCTATTTTATAGATATTTAATTATTTATATTTTATATATTTAGATTTTTCTCTAATATCTCATAAAAATATACGTATGTATGTGTTTGTGTGTGCGTAAAATCTCAAAAATCCTATTTTTGTTATACACATATATATATATATATATATATATATATATATATATATATATATATATATATATATATATATATATATATATATATATATATATATATATATATATATATATATATAAACCCTAAAAATTTAAAGATCTATTTTTTTATATTTAATTATTTATATTTTATATATTTAGATTTTTCTCTAATATTTCATAAAAATGTATGTATGTATGTATGTGTGTATGTTTGTATGTATGTGTGTGTGTGTGTGTGTAAAAACTCAAAATCCTATTTCTGATATATTAATTCTATTTTTGTATAAAAACTTAAAAATCCTATTTTTGGTGTATTTAATTATATATATTGACACCCTAAAAATGTAAAGATCTATTTTGTAAATATTTAATTATTTATATTTTATATATTTAGATTGCATGCAGGAGTACAAGTACATTTTTTTTCATCAACGAATTGAATCTCAGTATAGTTAATGCCTTCAATCGAGAATTACAGTTAGACTAAGCTTGTTTAATCACTACAAAGTGCCTTAGGTTCTAGCTAAAACTCCTAATGCAAATTCGGATAGAGTGGGATTGTTCCATTACAAAATGCCTCTTTTAATAAATCCATCAAAGGCTTTGCAAGAGAAGCATCCTTCTTGCTGAAAAACGATATAGTAGTGTGTATTTCATGTTGTGGATTATAGTTCACTACTAAAGAAATATCCGATATGTCCAATCCCACATAGCCACTATGTTAGACTATCAACCTCCCGTTTGGTCTCAAAAAATACATCAGTCAATATCTATGAAGAAAGACAAACTCTAAAAGTCGGCTCCTCTTTGAGGTTACTTCTAAATGATGTGTATCTGTGTATGCATATGCATCTGTATGTGTGCATGTGTATGTGTGTATGTGTATGTGTGTATGTGTGTATGTATATGCATGTGCATGTGTGGTTGTATGTATATGCATGTGTGTATGTATATGCAACTTGTGTGTGCATGTATGTATGCATATGGATGTGTGTATGTGTGTATGTGTGTATGCATATGCATGTGTATCTGTATATACACATATGTGTGTATGTATATGCATGTGTGTATGTATATGCATGTGTGTATGTATGTATGCATATGCATATGCATGTGTGTATGTATGTATGTATATGCAACTTCTGTGTGTATGTATGTATGCATATGCATGTGTGTATGTGTGTATGCATATGCATGTGTGTATGTGGTATGCATATTCATGTGTATGTATGTATGCACATAGGTGTGTATGTATATGCATGTGTGTAAGCATATGCAACTTTTGTGTGTATGTATGTATGCATATGCATGTGTGTATGTGTGTATGTATGTATGCATGTGTGTATGTGTGTATGCATATGCATGTGTGTATGCACATATGTGTATATGTATATGCATGTGTGTATGCATATGCATGTGTGTATGTGTGTATGCATATGCATGTGTATGTGTGTATGTATATGCATGTGTGTATGCATATGCATGTGTATGTGTATGTATGTGTGTATGCATATGCATGTGTGTATGTATGTATGTATATACATATGCATGTGTGTATGTATGTATGTATGTATATGCATGTGTCTATGTATATGGAATTTGTGTGTCTATGTATGTATGCATATGCATGTGTGTGTGTGTGTATGCATATGCATATGTCTATGTGTGTATGCATATGCATGTGTATGTGTGTATGCACATGTGTGTATGTATACACATGTGTGTATGCATATGCATGTATGTATGCATATTCATGTGTGTATGCACATGCATGTTTGTATGTGTGTATGCATATGCATCTGTATGTATGTATGTATGCACATATGTGTGTATGTATATGCATGTGTTTATGCATATGCATGTGTGTATGTGTGTATGCATATGCATGTGTATATGTGTATGCACATATGTGTGTATGCATATGCATGTGTGTATGTGTGTATGCATATGCATGTGTGTATGCATATGCATGTGTGTATTTGTGTATGCATGTGTGTATTTGTGTATGCATGTGTGTATGTATATGCATGTGTGTATGTATATGCATGTGTGTATGCATATGCATGTGTGTATGTATGTATGTATATGCATATGCATGTGTGTATGTATGTATGTGTATGCATGTGTGTATGTATATGTAATTTGTGTCTGTATGTATGTATACTTTGCATGTGTGTATGTGTATGCACATGTGTGTATGTATATGCATGTGTGTATGCATATGCATGTGTATGTGTATGTGTATGTGTATGTGTATGTGTATGTGTATGTGTGTATGCACATGTGTGTATGTATACGCATGTATGTATACATATGCATGTGTATGCATATGCATGTGTGTATGCATATGCATGTGTGTATGCACATGCATGTGTGTATGCATATGCATGTGTGTATGCATATGCATATGCATGTGTATGTGTGTATGTATGTATGCATGTATATGCATGTTTGTATGTATATGCAACTTGTGTGTGTATGTATGTATGCATATGCATGTGTATATGTGTGTATGCATATGCATGTGTATGTGTGTATGCACATATGTGTGTATGTATATGCATGTTTGTATGCATATGCATGTATGTATGTATGTATGTATATGCATGTGTATGTATATTGAATTTGTGTGTGTATGTATGTACGCATATGCATGTGTGTATGTGTGTATGCATATGCATGTGTGTATGTGTGTAAGTGTGTATGTGTGTATGTGTGTATGCATATGCATATGTATGTGTGTATGCACGTGTGTATGTATATGCATGTGTGTATGCATATGCATGTGTGTATGCATATGCATGTGTGTATGCATATGCATGTGTGTATACATATGCATGTATGTATGTGTAAGCATGTGTGTATGCATGTATATATGCATATGCATGTGTGTATGCACATATGTGTGTGTATACATATGTGAGTGTGTATGTATATGTACATGTCTCTCCCTTTCTCTGTCTCTCTATGTTTCCCTAGATCTCTCTCTCTCTCTCTCTCTCTCTCTCTCTCTCTCTCTCAATCAAAATCAAAACAATCACATACATCAATGTAATTGTTTGGATCGTTGGCGTCAAAGTCCACTTAATGCTATCCTTTGTCGAATTCCAAAGACCTAATGCCAAAATCTCTTGCAAAACTAAAGAGAAAAGAAATTAGAAAAAGGAAAACATAAAGAAAGAGAAAAGAGTGCTACAGTATGTGCGATACTTACCAAAACTTCAAATCTAGAGAAATAGAGAGGTGTACATAGAGAGAGAGAGAGAGAAAGAGTGAGAAATAGAGGGATGTAGCGCGTGTGCACAAACTTGACAATAGCAGGTTTTGTTTCAAAACACGATGAATGTCGAATTTTTGCTCTGAAGTCCAATTAAAACACTGTGTCGGTATGAGCGTCGGTATAAGCATCGGTAGTTTCCAGTAATTTATCGACGCTCATACGGACGCAGTACTTTCTGACACATATATTGCCTCCGTGGTTTTTCAAGGGTTTTCAACGGTCATACCGACTCCGATGGGTGATGTCGGTATGCACAATATTAGTATGCCCATGATATGTTGTAGTGGTTGTTTGTATGGTAGAGAAATACTTTCCCACAAGTATTCTCACTATTCAGCTTCACTTACTAGTTCATGTGGTAGATGAAGTTGCAATAGCAGGAACTGTCGATAGCCGATGGGTGTTCTTGTTAGAGCACTTTATCAAGACATTAAAAGATCTTGTTCGATAGAGAGCACATCTAGAGGGTAGCATGGGAGAGGGATGGCTCGTAGAAGAGTTCTTGTATTCATAACTAAGTTTCTATGTATGTCAAATCCAAAAATGCCTCGCTTATGGAGTGATGATGAAGATGTTTGTCTCATAGGCGATGAACCGCAAGGCAAAGGGTTGCAAAGAAAAATGGATGTAGCTTTCAGAGAGAAGGCAATGAAGTTTTGCATAGTTAACTCTGAACCTATGCAGAAGTGGTTAGAAAAGTATGAGTTGTCCAAGGAGACAAACACAAAGGAAAGAGCTAAGTTTCGAAGGAATCGTTCCACTCGATTTTTGCCCTTTTCAAAAAGTCTTGGACCTCGTCCATCCTTTCCAACGAGTAGATGGCTAGATACAATGGTTTCACAAGCAAATGTTTCGATTGCGGCTGCTACATCATAGTACTGGATCGATCATGGTAGCATTTCCCTCCCCCCCCCCCCCACTTCTGCCAGCCTCACTCCTGCCAGTCTCACTCCTGTCGGCCTCAATCCTGCTAGTGTCACGATTGCCGGTGTCACTCATGCAGGTATCACTCATGTAGGTGCTGCTACTCCCATTGGAGGTATGTCTCCTAGCTTTATGACCACCACAACCATCTTTTCGGCTATCCCCTATTGGCTCTAGTGGTAGACATATGCATTCGACACCTTAACGCGATAGAGGTGCTGGCCCATCTCATAGGTCCAGGTCACGCTCTAGAGCAGGAGGTTCTAAGAGTGGATCTATAGGTAGGTCTAGAGGAGACGACTGTTGTGGAGGCAGTGTGACGAAGTTGTGTCGCCCACTTCTACTCCTAGAGCGAGTACCTCAGATGTAGGTACGCCATGTGGTACACCATATGGAACAACACGTACACCTTGGGGTGCTCATGACCATGATGATTCCAAGGTGTATAGTATTTGTGATGGAGCTCCAGTGATGGATGTGGTCAGAAAGGCCATCCGTGCGCATATACCACAACTTTGCTCCATATAGTTTGGACACTATCATCTTGAAATGGAGTGAACAAGATAAGGATTGGAAAAATTATATCACAGAGACGATTTTTCAGGAGTTTCAACACGTGGGCAGCCTCTTATCAGTTCAGAGTGGATTCTGCACACCGCACGTGACGTTATGTCCCATCGATGATCCAAGGCTCGTGATGCTTTCAGAGCAGGCTTATGAAAGCCCGTATGGTTAGATGTTGAGGAGTGGGATATGATTCGCGACAAGGAGCAGTAGACTCCTGACCGATATCACCGGCAATGAGAGACCATAGCCACACGTTTAGATATGGTTGGACCGTCACATTTGGGCAGTAGCATGACACGATGCATCACGAGTTTGTAAGTACCATTTGGTTTATTGAATTTGTTTGTGTTAAGCTTGTCATGTATGTTCCCATAATGTTTTGTATATTTTTTGCATGAGCTGGCAATGGGTGATCCTTCAACATGAATGGGGGAGTGTTATGGATATCGTCATGGATTAACTGCACTATTGGAGGACTTGGAGGGACGCAGTGTAGCCGTTTCATGGGAGCATTTGCGATGAGGTGATGAATTTATAAACTTGGTTTTTACTTTTTGTTTGTAAATCCCATGTGAATTTATCTCATTTCATGAATGTTCTTTGTTGCAGGACTGCTCATATGGATGTTTCGATCATTCTGTGCATGTGTATGACAGTGGTGTGCCACAATTTTGTATTTGGCTTGTATATGGTAGTGGTGCACCAGAATTTTATATTTGATTCTTATATGGCAGTGCTTTGCCACATTTTGTATTTCCCCTATATATGATAGTGGTTTGCCACACTCTTGTACATGCTTCATTTATGAAATATATGACTTTTTTTGTAGATGCGTCATGGTTCATTCTGATTATCTCTTTTGTGTGTGATAGTATTTTGTTTTATGAAATCATATTTCAGTTGCCATTAGAGTATACATCACATGTACTCGGTTTTTTTGGGCAGAGTGTATTGTCTTTTGCTAAACGACATCATGGTAATGTTGTTGTAGCAAAAGAAAACACACTCTGCCCAAAAAAAAAAATGCAGATATGGTTGTCAGTATAAGTGATGGTACTCCCAGCAATGTCACCGGTATGCATGACGGTACACCCAACGGGCGTCGGTATGCACAATGGTACACCCATCGGGTTCCACTATAGGCGTTAGTATGTCGTTGGTATGAGCGTCCAAAATACCGACGCTTATACCGATGCATATACTAACGCTCATACAAACGCTTATACCGACGCCCATATCGGCAATCTAATATCGATGCATATACCGATAGTTACATGGATGTTAGGGTCAAAATGCGTCCGTTCAATTTCCTCGATAAAAGCCTCAGTATATGATCAATCTGTTGTTGTGAACCCTCGAACTAATCAAAATGTCATTATAGAGTAGCAAAAGAAATTCAAACTTAATACATATAAAAGTAAAGACTATCTATATAAGTGAAAAATATATGATTCATGTATTTATCTTTAAAATATACAAGTGTACATATATGTATGTATACAAGTTTGTGTATGCACATATATATATATATATATATATATATATATATATATATATATATATATATATATATATATATATATATATATATATATATATATATATATATATATATATATATATATATATATATATATGTGTGTGTGTGTGTGTGTGTGTGTATGTGTGTGTGCCTATGTGAGCTTGTATGCCTAGGTATGTGTGCATATGAATGCATGTGTGTGCATCTATGATTGTGTATGTCTATGCATGTGTGCGTATGCATTTTTATGTGTATGCATGTGTGCGTATGCATCTGTATGTGTATGTATGTCTATGTATATGTCCATTGTATGTGTATATGTATGTACATGCATGCATGCATGTGTATGTGTTTGAATGTTTATGTATGTGTGAATGTATGTGCACATGTGAATGGATGTCTATCTATGCATCTCTATGTGCATGCATGTGTGTGTATGCATGTTTGTGCATTTGTATGTGTGTATGCATGTGTATGATGCATGTGTGTGTATGTGTACATGCGTGTTGTGTATGTGTGTGTATGTGTGTCACATAGTATGATCCTTGGGGAAGAATGAAAGCTCAGGCTTAAGTAGGATTCTCTCTCTCTCTCGATGGATGCTCCTTTGCATTTTACTCTTAGAGATGGTGCTCATTTGCCCTCTCTCTTTTTAGTATACTACCGAGAGAAATTGATATTTTTTTGTCTTGCCTAGAGCACGGCATTAATTCTGTGCGACATAAGCGATTCCAAAATGTCGTTTATGTGACCACTGTCATCACGTAAGCGATGCTTTCAAGTTTATTAAAAGGTATGCCCTCCCTTTCCTTGTAGTGCTTGGGGTGGGTTACGAAATCAATATTCTGAATTCATGTTCTATAAACTACTTTTAATCTCTTTCCTTTTTATGCTTACGAATATCGCTGTACAATATTCCGAATTCATGTTCTATAACATACTTCTCATGACTTCTTTTTTTATTCTTACGAATATCACTATACATTTCATCACTTTTTTCTTGCTTCAGAATACCCCGCGCATATAATTCAAAGAAAAAGGACTCTCCCTCTCATCAAACGACTCTGACAGAGCAATCATTGATGTAAGTTCGATGCATTACATGTTAATCTTGTCGGACAGTAAGACTCATCAATTAATCGGATAAATTGAAGACTTTATTTTGTCATGCTGTTGTTGTTTATATCTTTGTTTATCTCTCTCTCTCTCTCTCTCTCTCTCTCTCTCTCTCTCTCTCTCTCTACGAACATAGAAAACATAATATCCCCTTCTACGAACATAGAAAGCGTACACTATCGTAACATGGAATAGATGTGAGCTCTATGAGGGTATATAAAGGCCGAACGACGTACCACTGATTATTTAAGCACAAGCGTAGGAGTTTATATTCGTTTTGGCACTGTGTGTGGAACGACACAATGGTTTTTGGTGTATGATCTTTGTCTATCTGCATGCCCTTTACCGTTGATAATCCATCTTCATACGAGGCTTTAGTGATTCAAATCCATCTGCATCGCTTTTCCTATGGAAATGAATGAATGCAAATATAAGACTATTAATCAAACTATTGCGTTAATCAAACTATTAAGCGTAAGATATTAGAGAATCCCAATATCTATAAACGCCGTCAAGTGCTTGTTTCGCATATGCAGGAGCTCCTTCCTTCAATTGCGCAGCTAGCTCTCTCTCTCTCTCTCTCTCTCTCTCTCTCTCTCTCTCTCTCTCTATATATATATATATATATATATATATATATATATATATATATATATATATATATATATATATGTGTGTGTGTGTGTGTGTGTGTGTGTGTGTCGATCCATTACTAATACAAATTCCACCTATATTGCACTTGAAAGCAGGTTGATCATCAAACAGTATAGCTACTCTTTCTATTCTTTTCTTCAATGATTTCCCAGCGTCGAAAGCCCCAGTGGTGTCCATCGTTTCATTCAAGGGATCGTAAGTGCTCTGGTCACTCCTGCTTCTCGTTTATTCACATTCATACCCTGTATTTGGCTGTAATAGTGCTTGTTTTTTGTCACGTTTGTGTATGCTTTCAGAATGGTTTTCTGAAGAAGATCTGCCTCTGTCTGATTACATAAGGACGCGATCGGCAGAACTCCTGCAGAAGGTTCTTCTCGGAAGGAACTTTGTTTTTTTTGTTAACGTTGAAATGCTCTTTCTTTGTTTCCATGGATAGAAGACGCACTCGATGTGCGTACTGCAGCTAGACATGCGCATATGCGCACATACACCTCCCCAGTGCCCCACATGTACGCGCGCGCACACACACGACCGCCGACATAACCATTCTGCACATTACATTCAATACACGACCTACACAAGTAATAGATGCACCCGTGTATTCACCTTGACATACACAGTAGGAGCATGACATATGATGTCAGAGGATTTACTGACTTGGATTTTCCTACAGGTCCTTCTTTTTTTCTTTTTCCTCTTCTGTTAAGAAGAAGTTCGGACGATGCCCGCTGCCTAATCTCTCTTGCTTGAATAGATTTGTCTACAGTCCCGTTTGATCATCTTTTGTTGCTCATTCATTCATTCCGTCTGCTATCATGCAGGCACGACAAACGATCTTCATCTCAGGTATTCGGAACGGAAATCTAGACCCCAACTTCTACGCTGTATACACACTCAAGAGGCTTTGTTCTGTCGAATCGTGTCCCGCTTGTGGGCGCAAGTTGCTGCGGATAAAATGGGCGTGAACGCTGACATACGAAGCTTCGCAGAGAAGTTATCCTCCAAATACAAAGCCTCTGATGTTTCCATGTGTAAGGCCTGGCACGTCAACGACATAGCTGTTGGAGAGTACGTTCTGCGCTACACAGACTTCATGCAAAAGAAGTTCAACGAGTATGCGCCAAACGCTCTGATCGTTACATATGCATGTGTCAAGTTATGGCACACATTGACGAGTGAACTCGTGAAAATTGTGCCGAAGGACAAGTCGAATCCCTATAGAGTTTGGGTAGATGCAATGCACAGCAATGGAGCGACTGCGAGGGAGCAAGCAACTCTAATAGATAAACATTATGGCTTTGATCGTGAAACTGCTCTCTCAATGTTTCGGATCGCTATGCAGCATGAGATCGACTATTTTAACTATGGAGGAGAGATTAAAAATACGAAGAGGGCAGTCCATGCATATGACTACACATAAGACAGGAGTTATTCACTTTCATGAAAAAAGTTCGGTTGTTCTGATGCATGCATACGAAAAAAAAACAAAAATCAAAGTCTGTTTTCATTCTTATCTATCTTTCTCCTTATGCAATGCGTACGAGCTTGGTTCGAGGATCACAAAAAAAACTCATAAGCTTATTAAGAGCATATAGTACATTACTCTTATTGTAAAAGCTCTGGTGACAACAACAAAGAAAAAAACAGGAAAAATCAGTTGTTAAATCTTTGGAACTTTGATGAAGTAAAAAGTAAGAGTGATACATGGTTCTATTTTTTGTGCATTAATCCACGTGTTTTGGAGAATGTAATAAATCCTTCTATTGGGTCCTCGTTTTTTTAGTACATCTCAACACTCCCTCGAGATATTTGTGCACCATTCTCTGTATCATTCCATTAGCTTGACATAAGGCTTGTCATTAGCGTGTGTAATCAACTGTGCTAAGCTCTCCCCTACTTAAATAGGCTCCGTAGTAGCTTATCTTTTGATCACATCGGAAGAGAATTATCATTGTATTGTTATCTATCTAGGTGAAAACGTTTTATTTCCATACCTCCATGAGTTTAGATCCAAAGTACTCCGTAAAGATAATGAACATAGAAATAGAAACATAAGATAATAGAGTGAACACAAAAAAGATTACAAAAAATAACATAAGATCGATGTAAATCATGAAAAATACATGCAAATTAGGAAGAAGCATCATCATTTGAAGATTTGCATCCTATAGCTTGTTTAGCTCTATTGCAGTCTAATAGAATTCATTATCAAACCAATATTATTAATGCTAATCTAGATCCTTTTGATGTCCTATATCTAATTCATGACTCTTTGGCTCTTGCTTTACATACTCTATAATTGAATAAACACTCCATATGTGTATACTTGTGTGTTCATTGTGAGGAAAGTGATTGGCGTGTATTGAAGGGGATAATTTTAGATCATCCTAGAATTTATTTGATGTTATCTTGAGGTTGTTTTAGATCTACAATCGTATTTTATGATTCTAAAAAGTTAGATCTTCAATTTTGAAGTCAAGTAAAAGAAATTGTTATTTTAAATGATCGTGGTATTGTACAATAGGATCTATGGGAGAATTTCTTTCTACAATATTGAGAGCGCCATATCCTCTTTCAATAGTATTAGATCCCATCTTACCGAATTTGTGAAAATCAAGAAGAGCTTTCAAAGCTGAAAGAAATCTAAGTTGAAGTGTAGAAGGTGCCAAAGCTTACAAAAACTATTCAGAAAAAAGGAGCATTCTACATCATATTTCGCTTTAAAAGCATTAGGAACTTGGAAGCTTGATACAAAGGGTACTAGCCATGTGTCGATTAACCGTGTTACATCAAGACGGAGCATAAGCGAACTTATAAGTGTAGCCCAAGGGCAACTACACACTTGTAATATGAGATTAAGAAATCAAAGAAATCAGGCCATTCACCATGAAGTTGTAGGATTTCAAACCCCCTTTTTAATGACTTTTGGTCTTAGGTAGTTGTAGAGATGTCACATGTGTGTGGTTTTTTTTGTATTTGTATGCATGTATGTGTATGCTTGTATGTGTGTGTATGTATGTTTGTGAGTGTATGTATGTATGCATGTATGTATGTCTGTGTGAGTGTATGTATCTATGTCTCCACATGTCTCTGTATGTGTGTATGAATGCATGTGTATGTATGTGTCTGTATGTATGTGTGTGAGTGTATGTATGTATGAATGTATGTTATTGTATGTATGTACATATCTATGTATGGGTGTGAGTGTATGTATGTATGTATGTATGAATGTGTATGTATGTATATGTGTGACCATATTTCTGTATATATATGTGTCTGTCTTTATGAGCATACGTGTATGTATATTTGCATGTGAGTGTATGTGTAGATAAATGTGTGTGTATGTACTTATATGCCTATGTGCGTATGTATTTGTGTGTGTATGTATGTATGTGTGTGTATATGTGTGTAAAAGAGTGTTGTATGTGTGTATAAATGTGTGTATGTGTGTATTGTGTACAAATGTGTGTGTATGTGTGTATAAATGTGTGTGTACGTGTGTATAAATGTATGTCTATGTTGTATGTATGATTTGTTAATCTATTATATTTCTAAAAACGTTTTTAAATAAAATATGTATTTGATAAATTTAATAAAAGAATGAGTAAATAAAACCAAAATTAACTTACTTGGAATGTTTCCATAGCTGGGAAAGTTGTGTTTTCGAAGTTTGGAAGCTCTATTTTCATAAGAAGGCTCTATCTTCATAAGAAAGCTCTATTTTCCATAGCTAGGAAAGCAAGATTTATAAGCTCAATTGCAAGAGAGAGAGAGAGAGAGAGAGTAGAGAGCAAGAAATTCAAATATAAGGCAAATGCATACGTACAACATTGTGCGCTCTCTAAAATCAGTTTCAAGAAATGTCAAGCATGGTGTGCAACTTTTATTTTATATAAAACATCACGTCACATTATCCATTGCAATATCCATCACATTAGTGGATGATGTGCAAGTTTTATTTTATATAAAACATCACATCACATTATCCATTGCAATATCCATCACCTTAGTGGTTAGGAATCAGTTTTTTCCATCGCAATATCAGTCGGTTTGGAGCACTTAAAAAAATGCACAAAAAAATGTCATTATAGAGTCCCTATAATGGTCAAAATATCCGTCGCTTTCATTTATTTTTGGTTTTTTGGCAAGCACAAGAAAAAAAGAGCTTGATTTGACTCTTATACCGATCAACGTATCAACAAATATATGAATCTTAGATTCAACATACTATCAAGGATTGTGAAGCATTTAACACATTGAGAAATCAATATGAAACTCATAATTAGACATGGATTCGAAACTTAGAGACTCAACTAGCAGTAGAAAGGTTTGTTGATAGGGGAGATTGTAGAGGTATTCATCAATCACATAAAAAATCCATTAGATTAAATGGTGGGAGCTGGTGTACAAATGCCAAGCAAGGAGCTAGCTCAACATTGTCTTTGAATCTATCACCCAAAGTTTGATGGTTTGGTAATTGCTGTTGATACTCAAATTAGACCTGAAACTCTAGCTTTTGAAGAATAAGTACCTTACTTATGGAGGAGGAGTTGTGGCTCAAGGCAAGGAGTGTGCACAAAAAAAGGGTATGTTTCATTCATAAAAAATGTCTAAGGAGGCAAAGGAGACTCTTCAAAAAATAGGGAAAAAAAAGAAGAATGACAAAATGACGTTCAAGGGAGAGTGTTTCCAATGCAAGAAGAAAGTCCATAAAATTCAAGGTTGTCAGATCAAGAAGGTAGAGGAGATGAATCACTCATCAAAAGGTTGCAATTGTAGGATTCTACCAACATAATAGAAATACACCTTGAATTGTTGTTATGATAGAGGAAATATGCTCATTGGCTAAATATTGAGGAACAAATGACTCGTGTGTGTTGGAAAATGGTGCCTCCCATCACATGATGAGTAGAAAAGACCTCTACAACTTCTTACATCCTCTATAGGAACCTCACAATAAATGTAGGCAATAATTCAAGCTTTCTTGCATAGGGAAAAGCTTTCACATCTTACATTAATACTAATGAGGATAAGAGAAATCTTTTAAATGTGTGTTATGTTCCACAAATAAAACAAGAACTAACCTCAAAAGCTTCTTTAACTAATCAAGTTCATGAAGTATTTTTTAGTAAAACAAGAAGTTAAGATTATGGATAGTAACGATGAAATTGTTGGGAATTGCATAAGGAGGAATAGCCTGTATGAGTTGTATCCTCTTTCAACCTCTACAATTGTGGGCACAAGTAAGATAATTCATGAGAGATTCGACCATATCAGATACCTTGTACTAAAGCACATGCATTTTAGGAGAATGGTTGCACACCTACCATTGTTTGCACACATAAAGGAACCATGTGAAGTTTTCATGATGGGTAAGAAATAGAGGAGGATGTTTTCACAAGAAAGCAAGAACATCAAGCTATCCTCTAGAGTTGGTGCACGATGACTGGCACAAAGATTGACTTGTTACTCGTTGATGAATATGGCAGGAAATTGGTGTGCTTCCTTCATGATAAGGCTCAAGATTTTGGTGAGTTTAAAGAATGGCTTCAATTTACTGAAGCTTAACATGGAAGAAGATTAATAAATTCAAGATAGATGTTGGTGGTAAGTTGACATCAATAAAGTTCAAAGATTTATGCGAGAGTAAAGGAATCAAGCATCGACTCATAGTGGCACATAGCCCTCAACAAAATAGTGTTGCAGAACATTGGAATCAATCCATGGAGTTAGCAAGGTTCATGTTGAATGGAGAGGGTTTGCCAAATCAATTTTGGGCTGGGGTTATGAGCACTATTGTCTACATATCGAATGGAAGTTACACCAACGCACTTGATGGAAAGAATTGATAAGAGCCTACACTGATACAAATCCTTGGAAGATACATGAAACTCATTAGAAGTCTCATCTACTTGTGCAATATCTAACTAGATATCTCGTGTGTTGTTGGAATAGTAAGTAGGTTCTCTATTAAGCATTTTCAAACTCTTTGGAAGACAAGTATATGGATACTCAAGTATGTATAAAGAACCATTGGTTATGGTATTCTCTATGAAGAAGGATGGTCTCTAGTTGGATAGTGTGTTTCACATTGGGCAAGATCTATTGATACCAAGAGATGAATTTCTCAATATTTATTTTCTTAAGGATCTAAGATTTTATTTGGGTTCAGTAAGAAGTAATTGATTGTAGCATTATCTTCCATTATCGCTTAGTACAAAGCATCATGTGAAGCACTATGGATGAGAAGGATCCTATGGCACATAGGAATACTAGGAATGTTAGGCAGCATGTGAAGCAGTACGGTTGAGAAGGATCTTATGCCATATAGGAATACAAGGAACAAAGGCTATAGGGTTGAATTCTATCAACCAAAGGTGCACGGTCATCGCCAAGTATCCTTTTCTCCATGCACATACCAAGCACATATAATTTTAGTATCAATATGTACCTAACTTGATTTAGGACAAGGTCGTGGAGACAAGTTATTTCAAGCACAAATGTTGGCTCTATCATATTAATTTTTTGATGTTTTTTTGGATTATTTTGATATGCTAGGATTTGAACCCTTTATATATCAATGTAAAATACCATTAAAGCCATATGCATATCCTACTAAACAATCCAGCTAGAGAAAGAATCCTAGTAATTCTAAACACATCAAATAAGAACCTGATATATTATTGTGGGTTGGGTTTATTATACATATTGATAATGCCAAGTGGGTCTCTCCTATTGTGATGGGTCTAGAGAAGATTCAACAACTGTGTATTTGTGTCCATTATCAAAAGCTAAATGCAATGTTTATACTCAAACCTTTACCCTTGGTTGATAGTATGTTTGATCATGTTTGCTAGTCATGAAATATATTCCTTTTTAGATGAATATAGTGGTATTCAATAGTATACCCTCGACACAAATGATCCATGGTTCTCTAAGTTGTAAGGTACCCATTATGAGGAGAAGTCATTGTGAGAGCCCAAACATTTGTAGAACCCTAAATTCCAAGATAGATGATTTTTAGATGAAATATATTCCTTTTTAGATGTATTCAATAGTATACCCTCGACACAAATGATCCATGGTTCTCTAAGTTGTAAGGTACCCATTATGAGGAGAAGTCATTGTGAGAGCCCAGACATTTGTAGAACCCTAAATTCCAAGATAGATGATTTTTATGTGTGAGTTTTCATGGTAATAGATAATATTTGTGAACCTAGCCATTAGGTTACATAGGGCTAAACTTCCTGGCCATTGGGTTTCCATTAAAGGAGAAAATAAAGGTCTTGTGGCTTCCTATGCTTTCCCAATAAAACCTTAAGGGGGGAGTGGGCATGGAGAGGGAGATGGGCCCCTTTTGCAAGCTCTAAGGGGCATATCCCCTAGGCCCATAGGGCCATGATAGTAGGACTTTTGTCCATAGAGATGTTGGATTGTATATTTTTTTTTGCTAGTTTGTTTCTCCTGAATATGCTCATCTATACCAACTTCATTTGTAAAAGCTATATTGTTGGAAATTTGGTAGGCCCATAACTAATACCATAGGTCCAAGGTTCCATAGATCCAGAATCTACAACACAAATTCCAACAAGCTTCCAATATTGAAAAAACATGAACATACCATATTTAATCATACAAATGATGAGACAAAGATAGAGAGAGATTAGACAACATGTGTAAAGTGTTAGGTAAGCCATTGCTTACTCAAACTATCACATATACAAATGTTCAATGTACAATGTTGGAGCAAAACTCTCAGCCACTCTATGTGAATAGAAATAGATGGATGAGTGAATATACAAATGTAATAAACATATTCAAATGTATGGACAAAAATCTGAATATATATGAGATGTGTAACCTGATAGGTTGTAGAAGAGTGTATATGAGTGACAGAAAGAGGAAAGGATCACTCTAAAACTGATAATCAGCAAACCCTCATCTAACTTTAGGCTATGGAAGACCCTAAGTCAGAAACGTGTGTGAAAACATCACATACTTACAAAATTAGCAAAGAATGCTAACAAGTTTGTTGTCAGAAATCCTTAAACTCATATGAATATACCTTATCGAGCACCTCATCCAAATATGCAAAAAGCATATCCGTACTGATTCTCTTGTACCTATGCGGAATAGGACTCGTCTTGATATGGATGCCACTTCCATATACTTCAAGTAGTACCTAGGTACATAAAGAGAACATGTACCTAAATTCTTAACATAAGATGCAAATCTTATGTTAACCACCATCCAATGTCCTTGAAGTAAACCAAAATCTTCATGTAGAAGACAATCTTCAAATATATCATGTGAATGGCCGATCCACACCACCAAGCTGCTAATAGATAAGTCCTCTCCATAAGCAAGAGTGTGAGCACACTCTTCTTCTCCAAGAAGAACTCCATAGCCGCTCCTCAACATGCTCCAAACTAGCACCATGGCTGCCCCATGTGCTAAGAAGCACCACCTCTATTGAGGTACCAAAGCTTCCAAAGCTTGTGTTGAACTAGGTGTAGGATGAATACAATAAGCCTATGGCTCTTCTTATATAGTAGTTAATTGTCCTCCAAAAGCACTTCCAAAAGTTGTTCCAAAAGGAATCGCTTCTAATAAAGCTACAAAAAAATAACGATCGTGATTCGATATCGATGTCTGCCAAATCAAAAAACAAAAAACACATTTTTATTGATGTGGTGATATGCTACCGTCGACGGGTTTTGAACCTAGGTCCGTGGGATAAGAGGATTTTTGCCTAGCCAATCACCCATGCGCTTTTGCTTGTACAAGGAATAAATAGAATGGCTATACATGTTGAACTTAGTTAGAGCTTTTGAACTAATAGGATATTGTTTTCCAACAATCCCCCCTGCAATGTCATATTGGTACAAATTGAACTGGATATGCAAATTTCATAATCACATTCTGCAAACTATCACAAGCTTCAAACTTGTACTCCCCAAATTGAACTTCAAACCTTTTCCTCAAAAGTCTTCTTCAAAACTGAATTCGTCTTTTCTTCAAACTTCAAAAACCTGAACTTGTTGAATATGAACCACAATACCAGAGAATAGATATCCAATAGTGTACACATCAAGCAATCATTTGCTTGACAACAAATATAGCATGTACTGACTTTGAACCTGCTATCTCTTGTCTTCTCAAACTTGAAAACATACACTAGGATCCACATATTTGCATTTACCTTACGAAAGGTTTCACAAGGTACTTCTACTGTGTCATGTAGATACACTAAACAAAATGAGGAACTATATCCTAGAGCCTGTGACTGACAACTCACAACTTAGTGTAATATGAACACTGCTTGTCATCTCTGACTGTACTCAAGTCAACTCAACTCAACTCAATTGAATAGCCTTTGATTACATGCCCTAGGAGCTTGCTTTAGACTATACAATGCTTTTTTAACTTTAGAAACAAAATTTGATTATTTAGGGTTTTGAAACCCTAATGGTTGAGTCATGCAGTAGACTATCTCCTGCAAATCACCATTAAGAAAAGCATTCTTCACGTCCAATTGATATATTGGACACCTACTAGATGTGGAAACCCCAATGATTGCCCTAATTCTTGTCATGTTTGTAGCTAGCAATTGAACCATCAAAATTTCTTTTTCACTTTATAGACTCACTTGTTGCCAATTACCTTCATCCTTTCTTGTATTCAAACTAGTCTCCATTTGTTTTTGTCTTCAAGGGCTTTGTACTCTTCTTCCATAGCTTCTTGCCACTCCTTTCTATCTTTGGCCTCTTCATAGGTAGATGGTTCATGATCTTTGATAAACTTAGTCATGAAAGCATCATTCCTAGCAATATAACTATCATAGAAAAGCCTTGAAAGCCTTGAGATTGGATGTTTTACCCTTGTTGACCTCTTTTCTTCTCCTTTTTTATGTATCTCCCCCTTCTAACATAAGTTCTTCATAATATTCAACTTCATTTCCATCTTCATCAAGCTCTACCAATCTTTCCTTTCCTTTATTCACTGATTGATGGGTTGAATCCATGCTTGAACTTCTTTTGTATGTTTGGACCACTGATTTCCAAGCTATCTTGAAACCTTCCTTCATATCTGCTCTCTTTCTCTTCAATACCTTCATCATGCAATGGAACTTTGGAAGCATACCATGATTTGCGTTCATTGAACACTACATATCTAGATACCTTTAACTCCTTTGTATTAGGTTTGTAGGACCTCTAACCTTTTTTCTCCATAGCATAACCAATAACCAAAAATCTTTCAGCCATGCATGCACCTTACCTCTAAAATCTTGCGGCACATGTGTGTAGCATACACACGCAAAGATTCTAATGTGTGAAATGTATGGTTTCCTTCCACTCCATGCCTACTTAGGTATCATTTCATGTACCCTTCATGTGGGACACCTATTCATCAAGTACACTATAGTAGATATAGGATCTACCCAATATGTTAAAGGCACAATCATTTCATTTAACATACTCCTAGAAATTTCAGCAATATACCGATTCTTTCTCTTTGTCACCCCATTTTGTTGAGTATACATGCAAGCAATTTTCCACTTTATACCTTGGTCCTACAAGAAATCACAAAAAGCATGGGAGAAGTACTGTCCTCCTCCATCTCAACTTAGGGTTTTGATGTAGAAACCTATGCCTTGACTTTGACCGCATTGACTTTGACCATCTTGACTTTGACCAATTTGATTTTGACTATTTTGACTTTAGACTAGATTTACTTTGACCAATATCACTTTGCTAGGCTCAACAGTTTCCCACCACCTAATGGTTTCTCCATCTTGGAGAGCTAACCGCCAAACCATGAGCAAAGAGGTTCACTTTGATACCTATTGTGCATAAACTTCAAAGGACAATTGAATAACTACCAAGTCCACCAGGAGCAGTGAAGAACAATCACTAGGGAGGAACCAAAACTAGAAATTTTGCGTTGAAGAAGTAGATGTGGGAGAAAAGATGGTAGGAAGGAAAGTTTAGTGAGGGCTAAAGGGCTAGTAAGGATAGGGTAAGGAGGGTTAAGGGTGGGGCTAGGTGGAGGTATAAAGGGAGGGGCATGGATCTTGAGAAAGGGATTCGGATGGGGCCAAAATGCTAAAACATGATAGCATCGGAGGGTTCACATGGAAAAAATGTGAAACATATGGGAAAATAAGATGATAATAGACCATGTGGACCATTTGCAAAACAAAAAACATGTGATAACTGTGCTCAAAACATGTGGCTTTTGACCAAAAGTAGGAGAAAAGTCTAGATTTTGGTAAATTAATGCAAAAAATGAGTCCAGGAGGCCAAACGACATGAAAATGACCTCACATTTGAAAAAAATGGTCATCTAAGGCACAATCTAGAGTCTGAACTCTTTTTCCAATAATATATATATATATATATATATATATATATATATATATATATATATATATATATATATATATATATATATATATATATATATATATATATATATATATATATATATATATATATATATATATATATATATATATAGAGAGAGAGAGAGAGAGAGAGAGAGAGATTTATTTATTTATTTATTTATTTTATGCCACAACATAGGATAAAATTATCCTATGGTGGGGGGCGGGGAGGAGGGGTGGGGAGGAGAGAGGGGGTGGAGGGGGGATGAGATGTCCTAGATCGTCCCAACCACCTAAGGCCCCGAGAGGGGACCTCAAGCATGTGCAAGATCACAATCACACAAAATGCCAAGATGTTTGCCAAGAAAGCTTTTTGAATTACTTTCATAAATAATTACAATGGGACGACAAAGAGAGCTTGGTTGGGTAGGTGGATTCCAGGAGTCCTACTACCCCTTATAGTTGTGCACAATTTGGCACCACAAGGTAAACGTCCTTGGCATTGAAAAGTCCTAGATAGAAAAATAGGGTTTGTCACATCGTCCCCCGGCTCGGAGAGCTTGTTGCCCTCAACAAGTGGGTTCATATTTACAAAATTTGGGTTTGATACAACTTGGTGTGTCATAGTAGGCTTAAGATGTGCAATAATATTTTTGGACAAGGGGATGGTCTGGACCAAATGTGTTGGCGGAGAACCATTCAACATCAACTAAGGGGTGGCCTTTCCACTTGATGAGGAACTAGGGCCCTTTGTGTGTGTTGCGGTCACATAGAATCGCCTTTAGTTTGAAATAGTTCTCACCATCTTGAAGCACAGGGATGTCGTGTCCATACTTTGTGTTGGGTTTGAACAATTTGAGCAAGCTCACATGAAATGCGTTGTGAAATTGGGCATTGTTGGGTAGCTCTAGTTGGTGTGTGACTTTGTTGATCCGCTTTGCTACCTTGTACAGACCGTAGTATCGATGGTTGAACTTCTGTGTAATGTTGTGGGGAAGTGTGATGTTCCACCACTTATGAGGAATAAATCCTTGACCTCAAAAACTTCACCCGATCTTCGTTTCTGATTCGCATACTTGGCCATACGTTCTTTGCTTTTCTGTAAGTTTGACTTGGCCTTCTCCAACTTTTTCTTCCATTGATCAAGGAATGCTCCAAAATCGGGGTCATTGGTGGTCAAAGTAGAGTCTTGTGTGAGGGCTAGTGGGGTTATGACCTCTTTTTGATTGCGAGCTTGAACAGGGTCATTTTTGTCCTCGAATGGACCGACGCATTGTAGTGAAACTCAAGAATGTCTAAGTGTTTCTCCGAATCGTGTTGGTCCATTTGCACATAGTTGTGAATGTAATCCTCAATTTTTTGGTTGACCCGCTTTGTTTGCCCATCGGTTTGAGGATGATACGCTGAAGAAAATTAGAGTTATGTGCCTACTAGGTAGAAAAGTTCCATCCATAATTGACTTAGGAAGTGTCCATCCCGATCCGAAACGATCACCAAGGGCAACCCATGATATTTGACAATGTGTGTGAAAAATAACTCAGCCACTGCCTAAGCATTCAGGGGAGCCTTAGTCGAGATGAAGTGGGCCCATTTGGTGACGTAGTCAACTATGACAAATATGATTGAGTATCCCTGTGATGGTAGGAGCTCGGTTATGAAGTCCATGCGAATCATGTCCTAGGGTCACTTTGGAATGGGAGGAGGTTGTAAGAGGCCCATCATTTTAATTATGTCTTGCCTGACAAGTTGGCACGTCCAACATGTCTCCACGTACTCTTGAACTTGGTGTTCATACTCGACCAATAGAAGTGTCTGTGTAGTAGCTTGTAGTTGCGGTTTCAGTCTCTATGTCCTATCACTTTGCAATCATGCACATGCACTTCTGAGGGCAACTCCTTGCGTAGCTTGAGTTCGTTTGAGACATACACTCAGCCTTTGCGATAGAGCACACCCTCCTCAATTGAGTACCTTCCCGAATGAGAGGCATTATGAACTTCATGTTGGTGTAATTTGCAAGCCTACAAATTTGGCTCAAAGGATACATTAAAGTCTACACATACATGAAGAAGCATAGGAACATATGCTAGTGGCTAATTACCAATTTACCTCATTGTAAAAGTCAAATTGACTTAGAATCTTTTTGTAATCACCTACCAAAGTAAGTCATGGAAAAAGTAGTTCATTTGATTGAAGGAATATGTCCTAACATGTAGGAGCTTGATCAAAGGGAGGCAAAATTTAAAATTTGAATTCAAATCTTTGCTCATCACATATAAAAGTGAACATGAAAAGTCGTGGGTTAAGAGATCATTCCCGAGCCTCATTCTACTGAGTTTGAGTGTGTGTGAGGACTACACCATAGCATACACCTCTCTACACCATTAGGCAATGTTATGCATGCCAATGGGATTGTATACAAGTGTTAATTAATAGATACATTTACATCATTCATCTCTGAGTTCTCTGTTAGTCTACTCAAAAGCTTGTCAACTTGTCAAAGGCATATCTCTGTCCATTCTCCACCAAATCAATTGATTCAAAGCATATTATATTCCGCTCAAATTCATCTACACGCTATCAAAGTTTGAAGTGATTCTATTCAGCCATTTCAGAGAAATCTGCATCGAGGTGAACTCTATTCATTTTCTACTACAGTCTTAAAAAGTCGGGGGTATAGCTAAACTTGCTAAATTGATTTCTCTTAGCATAGTTTATCTTTTTACATCATTCCACTTGAAAATGGTAGCTTACTAAGCGAATTAAATACCCCTAGAAGTAATTTTATCAATTTCTACTGTGTTGGGCACACTCAGTAAAACATCCAGCAGGTGTGAAGACAAAAATAGAAAGTTTTCTTGAGTTTGTGAACTTCAAAGTTATTTGTTTTGGTTCAATCATTACACACATCACTTCCAAAGTACATAGGCCATTTTTTGGTGTTATTGGAAAGCTAAGAAGGTCTACTTATCAATTCTGAAGCAAAAGAGAGCTGGTACAAAGCAGGTTTAGCAGTACCTACTCAGTCTCTGGGAGCATCCATCCATCTTTCCCAACAGTGGTATCAGAGCAATAGAGGTAAAATGGGAGATGGTTTTCCTTCATTTATTGATAAATTGGGTAGGAACAACTATCAAGCTTGGTCTCTAAGGATGAAGACCTACTTAGAAGGAAGGAGTCTCTATGGATACATCTCAGGAGATGAGGAATTGCCCTCATTCAAAGCAAGAGGATTACCAACCAAGGAAGAACAAGAAAAACTCAACACATGGTGTGCAAAGGATGCATTGGCAAGGTCATGTTTACTCAACTCTATCTTTGACTTTCTTTTGCCACATATGAGAAATTGTAAGACATCCCAAGAAACTTGGGAAACCTTGTCATCATACTTTTCCTCCAATACAAGGGCTAGGAAAAATCAGTTGTGGATTGAATTCACAACACTAAGGAAGCAACCTAAGCAAGCTGTTTCAGAATTTGTGACCAAGATCAAACATGTTGCAGATCAGTTAGCAGGCATAGGAGAAGAGATTGAAGAAGAACAGATTGTAAGGCAAGTGATCAATGGAATCAAGGCTGATGACAAATGGGAAAGCTTCACTACTGCAATGGATCTCTACATGGACATGCATACTCCAGAATTTACAACTCTCATGGGACAACTATTTACACATGAAGAAAATCTCACAGAAAATGGAGATACATCCAAATGTAATAACTCTTCTGCCCTATACACTGATAAGAAGTCTAAGGATAAAGGCAAGAGCAAGAAGATGGAAGATGAAGGCTCTCCCTCCCAAGCCAACTATGCAGCGAGAGGTAGATCTTCAAGAGGAAGGGGTAGAGGAGGTAAGCAAGGTAGGGGGAGACCCTATAACACATAACCATGCAACATTTGTGGTTTATCAAATCATACTACAGATGAGTGTTTCAGGAATTACAAAAATCAGAGAGGAAGAGGCTACCAAAGAGGTGGATACTCACAATCAAGAGGAAGGTTCAACCATCACCAAGGCCACAACAACAATTACAATGGCAACTACCAAGGAGGATTCAAAACCAGAAAGGACTACAACAACTACACAGAGGAGCAGATGACTCTCTTCTGATCATGAACATGACTTTAAAGTCAGGTACAAATGATGATCACCTATTCTACATTGAATCAACTTGCTCAAATCATGTGGCTGGCAATGTGGCTCTACTCTCTGATCTTGAGGAACCAAAAGGTAAACATCAAGTCCAAACAGGTGATGATACAAAGCATTCAGTAGTTAAAGTTGGAAATGTTAAGACTTGCGATGGTAATCAGAATTTGTTGAGCAGGGTACTCTATGTACCAACCATCACAAAAAATTTGATGAGTGTTGGTCAGATTGTGGAGAAAGGTTTGCAGGTCAGATTCAATCAATATGGAGCAAATGTGGAGGACCCAAGACATGGGTTCAAGAGGATTGCTAAAGGAGAAAAATCAGGTAGACTTTTCACTTTTGAGTTGGAAGATACAAAGAATATTGCACTATACAGTTATAAGGATCAAACACTTTCAGAGCTTCAGATTTGGCATAAAACGTTAGGGCACATAGGAGAAAGAACCTTGAAACAAATGTGCAGAGACAAATGTGTGCTTGGGATACCTAATGTATCCAAGCAACATATGATTTACAAGTGTGGTGCTTGTCAATTTGGTAAGTCTCACAGGTTACCCTTTTCCAAGAAAGGATATATGCATGAAGACTACCTAGAGCTTGTACGCATAGATGTTTGGGGACCTAGCAAAGACCCCTCAGTCTCAGGATCAAGGTACTATGTGTCTTTCATTGATGATTATAGCAGATGGACTGTATTATACTTCATGAAGCATAACGATGAGGTATTTAATTGTTTTAAGAAATATCTTGCATTAGTTGAACACGAGACAGGAAGGAATTTGAAGAGGCTAAGGTCAGATGGAGGAGGTGAGTACTTCTCCAATGAATTTGAAGACTTCTTGCAGGACAGAGGCATCAAAAGAGAGATAACCACAAGGTATTCTCCTGAACAGAATGGGGTAGCTGAAAGAAGAAATAGGTTAATTGTTGAGACAGCTAGATCTATGCTTAATGAGAAGAAGTTACCTAACTATCTTTGGGTAGAGAGTGTTTCTACTGCTACTTATCTCATAAATAGGTTACCATCTAAGTCACTTGATGGTATGACACCTTATGAAGCATGGCATGGTAAGAGACCATCATTAGATCACAACAAAATATTTGGATGTGTAGCATATGTGCACATTCCTTCTCAGATAAGAGGTAAGCTAGACCCAAAGGCTGAAAAATGCATTTTCATTGGGTATGATTTAAATCAAAAAGGTTACAAGTTTTATAATCCTACCAATAAGGGATTTATGGTAAGCAGATATGTGATCTTTGATGAAAATGATTCTTGGTATGAGAATGAATGCAGGAAGGTCAAATTACCCTATGACTTGGAAGAGGAATTTCCAAAACTTGCAAAGGAGGAACCTATTCAGAATGAAGGCTCAAGTTTAGATGATGAAGACACTATCAACCTTGAAGAATTCAAGGCATGGAAGTCCAAGGGAAAAATGAAGATGAAGAAGCTTGAAGACATACCTGAATCATCAACTCAATCAATCAGAAGATCTCAAAGAGAAAGCAAGAAACCTATCAGATATGGGTATGATACATCTCTTGTTACTAAACATTCAGTTTATCTTGCCAAAGATTTGTCAAATGAAGAACCTGGTTCATATGAAGAAGCAATAACCAAATCAGAATGGAAAGAAGCTATGGATGAGGAGATTGATGCTCTCAAGGAGAGTGACACATGGGAGTTAGTACCCAAGAAGGATTCTATGAAGGTAATAGGATCCAGATGGATCTATAAGTTGAAAAGAAATTCTGATGGAACAATTCATAGGTACAAAGCCAGATTGGTAGCCAAGGGTTTTGCACAAAGCCAAGGCATTGACTATGAAGAGAAATTTTCTCCTGTCGCCAAGATTCCAACAATCAGAGTGTTGGTAAGTGTGGCTGCATCAAAGAATTGGAACATGTACCAATTGGATGTCAAGAGTGCTTACTCGAATGGATGGATTTCAGAAGAAGTTTATATGTCACAACCTCCTGGCTATGAGGACCCTAAGAAGGTAACCTATGTTTGCAAATTAAAGAAGGCTTTACATGGATTGAAGCACGCACCTAGATGATGGAATGACAGGTTAACTACATACCTCCAAGACCAAGGTTTCTCTGTTCATTAAGAGAAGTAATTCAGAGGTAATATATTTCTGTGTTTATGTTAATGACATCATCATTACAGGTAATGATGTCAATGGAATCAGGTATATCAAAAGCCAGATGATGAAGGAGTTCAAGATCAATGATCTTGTTTTATTGAAGTATTTTCTAGGGCTTGAATTAGTTTACACTAATTCAAGGATATACATTACTCAGAAAAAGTATGTACAAGATTTGTTGAAGAAGTTTCACTTGCAGGATGCTAAAGTAGCAAGCACTCCAATGGAGGTGAACCTAAAGCTAAGTGCCCATGAAGGTGATGAAGTCAAAGACATTACAGGTTATCAAAGTATGGTGGGTAGCTTGAACTATGCTACTCTTACAAGAATTGATATTGCATATGGAGTAAGTGTGCTAAGTCAATTTATGCACAAGCCAAGGATACCTCACTTAGAGGCGGCAAAAATAATTTTGAAGTATCTCAAGGGTACACAGAACCATGGTTTGTATTTCACTTACACTTCAGATATTGATATCAAAATTTATTCAGATGCAGATTGGGCAGGATGCAAGGATGATAGGAGGAGCACCTCTGGATATATTTCTTTTGCAGGTGACAAACCAATTTCATGGTCTTCAAAGAAGCAACCTACTGTTGCTTTGTCTTCCACATAGGTAGAGTATAGAGGACTGGCTAATGCCACACAATAAGCAATTTGGATTAAACTTTTGTATACAGAATTGGGATTGTATATTAGGTCACCAATTATCTTTGGAGATAATACAAGTTCTCTTCACCTTGCAGCTAATCCTATCTATCATGCTAGGACCAAACACATAGAGGTTCATTACCATTATGTGAGAGATAAATTGATAAACAAGGACATTCAACTTACCTATGTATCAACAAACATGCAATGTGCAGATTCGTTGACTAAAGCTTTGGATGGAACAAAACTTTGCAGGTTCAAATCCATGATTGGATTGCAGGATATACTTGAAGATTGAAGATGAAGACTTAAGTCAAAATGTTTGGCTTGAGGGGGAGCTGTTGGTGTAATTTGCAAGCCTACACATTTGGCTCAAAGGATACATTAAAGTCTACACATACATGAAGAAGCATAGGAACATATGCTAGTGGCTAATTACCACTTTACCTCATTGTAAAAGTCAAATTGAATTAGAATCTTTTGTAATCACCTACCAAAGTAAGTCATGGAAAAAGAGTTCATTTGATTGAAGGAATATCTCCTAACATGTAGGAGCTTGATCATAGCGAGCCAAAATTTGAAATTTGAATTCAAATCTTTGCTCATCACATATAAAAGTGAACATGAAAAGGCGCGGGTTAAGAGATCATTACCAAGCCTCATTCTACTGAGTTTGAGTGTGTGTGAGGACTACACCATAGCCTACACCTCTCTACACCATTAGGCAGTGTTATGCATGCCAATGGGATTGTATACAAGTGTTAATTAATAGATACATTAACATCATTCATCTCTAAGTTCTCTGTTAGTCTACTCAAAAGTCTGTCAACTTGTCAAGGGCATATCTCTGTCAATTCTCCACCAAATCAAGTGATTCAAACCTTGTTGGATTAAACGCAAAGTCATCTACATGCTATCAAAGTTTGAACTGATTCTATTTAGCCATTTCAGAGAAATCTGCATCGAGGTGAACTCTGGTCATTTTCTGCTACAGTCCTAAAAAGTCGGGGGTATAGGTAAACTTGCTAAATTGATTTCTCTTAGCATAGTTTATCTTTTTACATCATTCCACTTGAAAATGGTAGCTTACTAAGCTAATTAAATACCCCTAGAAGGAATTTTATCAATTTCTATTGTGCTGGTCACACTGAGTAAAACATCCAGCAAGTGTCAAGAAAAAAATAGAAAGTTTTCTTGAGTTTGTGAACTTCAAAGTTATTTGTTTTGGTTCAATCATTACACACATCACTTCCAAAGTACATAGGCCATTTTTTGGTGTTATTGGAAAGCTAAGAAGGTCTACTTATCAACTCTGAAGCAAAAGAGGGCTGGTACAAAGCAGGTTTAGCAGTACCTACTCAGTCTCTTGGAGCATCCATCCATCTTTCCCAACACTTCATGCATGAGTTCTTGGACTCGATTATCACATTCTTGAGCTATCTTGATCTTGCCCCTAAGATCAGATGAGATCACGGACAAGACTTGAATTTTGGGCCTTCTACTTAGTGCATCTGCCATGATGTTATGCTTCCCAATCTTGTGGATGATCTTGATACCAAACTCGGCTAAGAAATCTTGCCATCTAGCTTGCTTGGGACTTAGCTTTGGCTATGAGGAGAAATACTTGAGTGAGATATTTTCTTTGAAGACTTTGGTGTGCTTGGCCTAAACGTAGTGTCTCCATTTACATGGGTAATGGATGACCGCAATCATTTCCTTCTTATGTGTGCTCCATGTTCGATCTACTTTGGTTTACTTGTGTGATTCATAGGCTATGGGTTGCCCATCTTGAATCAAGATGCCTCTGATCATGGTGCCAGATGCATCGGTGTGAATCTTGAAGGTTTTATCGAACTTCGGAAGCTTGACAAGAGGTGCATTGCACATCTTGAACTTGAGTGCTTTGAATGCATCCTCCTCTGCTTGGACCCACTTGAAGTCTTCCTTCTCTTTGATCAACTCTAAGAGCGAAGCAGCAATCTTGCTAAAGTCTCGAATGAAGCGACAGGGAAACTCGCAAAATCTGATGAATTATTGGACTGCCTTGAGAGGGGTCATTTGCGTAAGCATTGAAGAATAGCCTTAACATGTTCATAGTGCTATTCTAATGTGTGAATGTAAATGAGCAGGTTGTTGATGTATATAACAAGAAATACATCAAGCATATCACGAAAATTGTCATTCATCTTGCGGTAGAACGTGGTTGGGGCAGGTGTGAGGGTGAATGACATAACTAGCCACTCGTAGCTTCTGTATCATGTGCAAAAAGCTATCTTCTCTATGTGTTTGTGGGTGACCCTAATCTGATGGTGTCTAGAATAGAGATCTATGCATGTGAAGTACATGGCGTTGCCAAGGCGATCTAGAAGTTCCTTCATTATCGAAAGTGGGTACTTGCTTTTGACGGTGATTTTGTTAAGTGCTCTGTAGTCCATGCATAGGTGTAATGAGCCATTCTTCTTCTTGACAAAGAGGATCGTCATCCATATGGTGAGTTGCTTGGTCATATGTATCCTCATTCTTCTAATTCATATAGTTGGTGCTTAAGTTCCTTCAAGATAGTCTCATTCATTTTGTAGGGGGCCCCTAAAGGGGTCGGTTGATCTGTGAGGGTGTCGATCGGATGTTGCATATTGCATGCTGGTGGTTGTCCCGATGGTAGTGTATCTCTAAGCATGTCTATATATTTGTCAAGGAGAAACATGAAGCTCGAGTGGCCGATCTTGGATACATCCATTGGGGCAAATTTTGCTTTGGTCTCAACTAGTTGCAAGAGGCATAGGTGAGCAATTCTGCCTTGGTAGACTACTTTACTAAATTTCTTGTGTGACAATGTGTTGGGTGCGTGGTTTGATGAGGATGCCCAAGCTTGAGCTGTTAGTTCTCGCTTTGGTTGATTACAGTGGTGATGGTGTGAGCAACTCTATTCCTGTTTGTGTTAAGGTACCCTGTCGATGAGGGATTCCTCCCTAGCGGAGTGGACATGGTGACAATTGACCATGATGGATTGGCCATTTTGATCGAGGAGGAGTTTCTCTGCCCCTTTACCAACATATGTGATCATGTGTTTGTCCATGAACAAGAGTTCTGTCATGGCCTGGAAGTATTCCATCAGTAAGAGAAGGAAATCCAAGTGCCCAAACCATTGCCCTAGGTAAACGGGCATGGCTTTGGCATGGCAGACATGGTTGTTATGCCCCTAGTTGAAAACCGTGGACATTTGAAGAGGTTTGCTGAGTTCGAGCCCAAGGCAACAGGCCAGATCTAGAGTCATGAAATTATGTGTCACTCGAGTGTCAACTAGCATAGGAACGTCAAGGCCTCAAATCTTACCCATGAAAAATGTTTGGTGAATGATCGGGAGAACGATCGGGTTGCATTTGGCCTTGTCTTTGTAGGAAGTGTGGTTTGGTGACTCGGGCTCATCTAATTCACTACTTTCAACTTCTCTGATTCTAGGTCCCAATGTGGATGCTTCTTCATGAGGAGGGCATCTTGTGGAGTTGACCCAAGTATCTTGTCGTTTTCATAGGCAAAGGTGAGATGGATGGTTGCCTCCACAAAAGTTGCACATTGGTCTTGGTTCCCTTTGGTTTCGATAGTTTCTAGTAGGAGAGTTCCTTCTCATATCTTGAGGAGCGAGAAGGGCATGCTGCCTCGTACTATGATTCTAGCCTTGGAGGTGAGGGTATTTGATCTACCTTCATTGTGTCTTGCTCTCGCTCAATGAGGTGCTCATGTCTCGCTTGTTCCCATGCCCTTGATCTATAGGTTTGGGTTGTCAATTTGAGTAGGCATCATTCAGCCATTCGGCTATGTTGACTGCTTCTTCCCAAGAGTGTGGGTTAAGCTTCTCAACCTCCTTTTGGTAGTAAGATGAGAACCCATAGAGGAACCCATGTAGGCAGTCCAACTCTATCATGTCTGATATTCAAAGCATGAGCTTTCTATACTAGGAGATGTATGGTGAGATGAATTTGTCCTATCGGAGGTTTCGCCACTCATCCCGAGCTTGGAAGGCCTCATTGCATGGGACAAAGTAATCGATGAGGGTGGCCTTGAACTGATCCCAAGTGCCCCAGGCTTGCTTCTTCTGTTCTGCCATGTACCATGTCAAGGCTTCGTCTTGAAGTAACTCGCTGGCTATACGAGTCCATTTGTTGTGGCCAACGTGGCGCATCTAGAGGTAGCTCTCCATTGCTCGATCCATGACCACCATGGAATTGTGATCGCCACAATATTTGTCGGGTGGGTTGGGTTTGAAAAGGCCAAGGGAATCGAGGTCATCGATATCTATCGGTTGGAGTTGACTGATCACTGATGGGTTGATGGGAGTCGATTGTGGTTTGGGGTCTAGTTGCCTATCCAGTTGGGGGATTGATTGCAGGTGGGTTTGGTTAGCGGAGAAGATGTGATGTTCGACTTGATTGGATAGCCAAGAGAGGGAGTCCTCTAGACGGGTGATGTGGTTGGCTACATCGGTTTGGTCAACTGAGTCCGGTTGATAGCTCGGTCTAGTCTAGATCTCCACCTCTTGGAGCCATTCATGTAGATCAGCACTGTCAAGCAAGAGTCAGTTGATCTCTGCTTTGAGGGCCTTTAATGAGCATGTTTGCATCTTTGACATTCAATTACATTATGATCAGAGTCTGTACCCAAGGTGTGTTTGACCATGGCATCATCATACTCATTGACCATTGGGACCGAGAGCCGGATGACAGCAACCTGGGGAAAGAAAAGGTGTGTGTGGGTGGTGCTAGCAATAGCTTGGTGACGGCATGGCAGTGGCACGATGGTGGTATGGCAGTGGCACAACAACATGGCAGCGGCATGATGGTAGCATGGCAGTAGCATGATAGTGGCATGGCGACATGACAGTGGTGTGACGGCTTCACTAGGGAGAGGGTGGGTGAGAGCTGATAGATAGAAGGATGGCACCTTCACAAGTAGGGAGGAAGGAGGCCCTTGAGAGGGGGGGGGGGGGTCCCTTGAGGGAGGGGGGAGGGGGGGGACCCTTGGGGGGCGGCTTGGGAAGGGGGACCCTTGAGGGGGGGAGGAGAGAGGGGGAAGACCCTTGAGGGGGGAGGGGGGTGACCCTTGAGGGGCAAAGGTGTTGGATGAGATGGTGGATAGTCTTTAGAGATGAAGTGGTGTTGCTTAAACCTGCTTCACACAAGCCAAGAACAAGTGTTGGAGAGTGTACTGGGCCTCTTTAGCTTGCTATCGATCATAAATAATTACGTATGTTGTTTGGAACATGATCCACTAATCAATGGATCAAAAGAAATAGGTAGGAATTTGATCCAAGGTCATAGACTTGCTATTTTAGTCTCTACACTTGTTTAGTATAATGAACAATGCTTTGCGCATGATAGCAATTAGCCTAATTCCTTTATATGGTGTCTAGCTAACTTAGACAGCTACCAATCATGAGTGATTTCAATAAAAAAGATGATTTACATGCTGAGTATGATGTTTTACTTGAGCCACATAGCCTCTTGAGTTGCATTTGCTAGGGCTCTATATTCTACCTCTATAGATGGCAATGCCACAGTTGGTTGCTTCTTGGATGACCATGATATAAGCTTTGAACCTGCAAAAGACAAGTATCGTGAGGTTCTCCTCCTATCATCCTTTGAGCCAGCCCAATCTGCATGAGAATACATCTTTATGTCCAAGTTAGAAGTGAATGGGTAAAACAATCCTTCATTTATGGTACCCTTTAGATACTTTAGTACCCTCTTGGTAGCTTCCATGTGAGGCTTTCCTAGCATGCATAAATTGGCTTAATGTACTTACTACAGAAATGTCTAGTCTTGTTAGCGTTGCATAGTTGAGACTCCCAACAAGTTTTTGGTAACCTGTAACATCCTCAAGAAGTTCTCCTTCATGAGAAATAAGCTTATGATTGAGTTCCATGGGTGTACCTACAATTTTGGTGTTTTCCATATTCAACTTTCTCAAAATATCATGAATATACTTTCTTTGAGCAATATACACACCAAAAAGTGTATACACAAGTTCTAGACCAAGAAAGTATGTTAACAAACCAAGATCACTAATTTTAAATTCTTCCATTATTTGAGATTTATCATGCTTGATGTCAATGGCATTATTCCTTGTAATGATAATGTCATCCACATAGACACATAAGTAGATAACTTCTGAGTTGGTCTTCTTTTTAAATAAAGAAGAATCTGCTTTGCTAGCTACAAAACTTTGATCTTGTAAATAAGTAACAAGCCTATGGTTCCAAGCTCTAGGAGCTTGCTTTAGGCCATAGAGTGCCTTCCTTAGCTTGCATACAAAACTTGGTTTATCCTTATCTCCATACCCTGATGGTTGAGCCATGTATACTTCTTCTGAGATCCATCCATTTATGAATGCATTCATAACATCTAACTGATATAGGTCCCAATTCTCGGAAGCAGCTACACTTACTAAAACCCTAATTGTTCGCATCTTAGCCATAGGTGCAAAACTTTCTTCATAGTCCACTCCATGGGCTTAAGCAAACCCGTTTGGCACTAACCTTGCCTTGTACCTATTTATAGAACCAACTAAAATTTTCTTGATTTTATATATCCATCTAGATCCTATTACCTTCTTGGGAACCAACTCTCAACTATTGTTCTCCTGAAGTGCTTCAACTTCTTCTTGCATGGCTTCTCTCCATTCTTTCTTCTTATTGGCCTCTTGAAATGAAGAAGGTTCCTCTGTCATAGAGTCTCTAGTGAGATACATAGAATGCTTGGTGACTAATGATGTGTCATAGACATACTTTATGGGCTTTTTACTCTCTCTTTGAGATATCCTCAGTGCTTGATTGGAGGACTCTCGAATGTCTTCCAATTGCTTGAACTTGGTCTTGCCTCTTGGCTTTCAAGCCTTGAAGTCAATCTGCTCTTAATCCTCTGAATTGATATCTTCTAGTAATTGTTGACCTTCTTGATTAAGAGTTGGAAACTCATTCTCCAAATCATAGGGTAACTTGATCTTCCTGCAATCATCTTCAACCATGAATTATTTTCATCAAACACTACATCCCTACTAACTATAAATCCTTTGTTAGTGGGATTATATAGCCTTTAACCCTTTTGATTTTGGTCATATCCAATAAATATACACTTTTCAGCTTTAGGGGCAAGCTTCCCTCTAATCTATGAGGGCATATGTGCATAAGCTATGCACCCAAAAATCTTACAATGGTCCAATGAGGGTATCCTACCATTTCATGCATCATATGGTGTCATTCCATCAGACGAATTGGATGGGAGCCTGTTAATCAAGTATGTGGCTATGGAAACAGCCTCTGCACATAGGTAATTGGGTAGTTTTTTCTCATTCAACATTTGGATGGGAGCATGTTACTCACCACCTCCATCAGATATGATCCTCTTCAAGCTTCTACCTATTTGGTTCTCAACCAATGCTAAGTACTTTTTGGAACATATAAATACTTCATCCTTATGCTTCATGAAGTAAAGAATTTTTGATCTACTATAATCATCTATAAATGAAACATAGTACCTTGAACCTGAGATTGATGGATATCTGCTAGGACCCCACATATCAATATGTACAAGCTCCAAGTAGTTTTCATACATGTACCCCTTTCTGTTGAATGGTTGTCTATGACCTTTGCCAAATTGGCTTGCTCCACATTTGTATATCATGTGTTGCTTGTACACATTTGGAATGTCAAGCACACTTTGATCCCTACATATTTGCTTTAGTGTTCTTCCTCTTATATGACCTAGCCTTTTGTGCCATATCTCTAGTTCAAATAGCGTTTGATCTTTGTAATTGAAGAGTGCTATGTTTCTGGTCTCTTCAATCTCAAATGTAAAAAGTCTACCAGATTTCTCACCTTTTGCAATCCTTTTGAAGCCTTTTTGAGGGTCTTCCATAAATGCTCCATGTCTTGTGAATCTAACCTGTAAGCCTTTCTCAAAAATTTGTCCAACACTAATTAGGTTTTTTGTTTTGGTTGGTACATATAGAACCTTAGTTAAGAGGTTCATGTTACCATGAGAAGCTTTGACATTTCCAATTTTCTTGATAGAGTGTCTAGTGTCATCACTTGCCTGCACTTCATGCTTCCCTTTGGGTTCTTCAAGATCAGATAACAATGCTACATTTCCAGCCACATGATTGGAACAACCAAAATCAATATAGAAAAGATGCTCATCATCTTTACCTTGCTTGGATGTCATGTTCATGATGAGTAGAGAATCCTCATGGTTTTCTGTGTACTTGTTATAATCTCTTGTTCCTCTAAAACCTCCTTGATAATTGTTGTTGTTGTAGCTTTGGTTGTAGTTGTGATTGTAATTGCTTGCACCATTGTTGAATATGCCTCTGGATTGTCCATATATGCCTCTATGGGAGCCTCTTCCCCTTTGATTCTTTGTGTTCTTGAAGCATTCTTCTATGGTTTCTTTGGTAAGGCCACAAATCTTGCAAGGCGGAGTGTTGTAGTATCTCCCCCTGCCTTGCTTTCCTCCTCTGCCCCTTCCTCTAGTACCTCTTCCTCTACTTGTGTAGTTAACTTGAGAGGTACTAGCCTCTTCTTCATTCTTTTTGCTTTTTTACCCTTATCCTTATTTTTATTCTTATCTGTATAAAGGGCAAAAGATTGGTTACCTCTAGAGTTGTCACCATTCTTGTTCAGATTTGTCTCATGGGTGAAGAGTTGCCCCATCAAGGTGTTGAGGTCAGGTATCTGCATATCCATATAAAGGTCCATTGATGTGGTGAAGGACTCCCACTTATCATCAGCTTTGATACCATTGATGATCTGCCTTACTATGTGTTCTTCTTCTATCTCCTCACCAATGTTTGCAAGTTGGTCAGCCACATCCTTCAGCTTAGTCACATAATCAGCTACACTTTGCTTTGATTGCTTTTTTGGGGTTGTAACATCCATCCATAGCTTTTCTTCCTAGCTATTGTATTTGATGAAAAATATGAAGAAAGTACTTCCCAAATCTCTTGGAAGGTCTTGCAATTCCTAATGTGAGGCAATAAGAAATCAGATATTGAGTTTAGTAAATAAGACCTAGCAAGAGCATCCTTTGCACACCATGTGGTTAACCTTTCTTGCTCTTCTCTTGTGGGTTGACGTTTGCTCCTAAATGTTGGCATCTCTTCATTTCTTGAGATGTATCCATATAGACTTCTCCCTTGAAGGTAGGCTTGCATCCTTAGTGACCATTCTGGGTAGTTGCTTCTGTCCAATTTATCAATGAATGGTGGAAATCCATCTCCCATCTTACTTATTGTTGCTCTCATACCATTGTTGAAGGACATGGTGGATAGTCTTCAAAGATGAAGTGGTGTTGCTTAAACGTGCTTCACACCAGCCAAGAACAAGTGTTGGAGATTGAAGTGGGCCTCTTGAGCTTGCTATTGATCATAAATAATCACCTATGTTGTTTGGAACATGATCCACTAATCAATAGATCAAAAAAATAGGTAGAAATTTGATCCAAGGTCATAGACTTGCTCTTTTAGTCTCTACACATGTTCAGTATAATGAACCAAACTCTAAGCATGATAGCAATTAGCCTAATTCCTTTTTATGGTGTCAAATTAACTTAGACAGCTACCAATCATGAGTGACTTCAATAAAAAAGATGAACTACACGTTGAGTATGATGTTTAGCAAATCATAGGACTTCCCCGATATTTTCAGGATGCATTAGAGTGTAAGACAATAGTTACGCATTATAACACAAGAGCAGTAGTAGAGAAGATAACAGATATAGGAGAATCTCAACATTTTTTCTACTAGCAGCAAATACAAAGATGATGGCATTGTCCACCTGTGCGCTCTCAAGGTAGAGCTTAAATGGTGATCTAGACAACTCTAGATAGGGAGATACAAGGTAGAGGTATGCTGGCTCAATTCGATATCTCAGGTAGTGTAGAAGCTATGTATATATAGGATCACCACTCTTATTGAAGTGAACTTCGAGTCCACGATCTGTTGTTGCAGAAACTGACAAAAAATTTCTTTTAAGTGTAGGTACATAGAGAACATCGGATAAGTTTTTCTCAACACCTAGAGAAGTGATAAAAGAGATGGTTCCAGTTCCTTCGGCTAGACACTTGGAGTCATTTCCCACCACTACATTGATGAATTCCCATAGAGGCACTAGGGAACTATACCAATCATTTTTATTGGTCATATGGCGAGAAGCTCCACTATCTAAAATCCATGGTTCATCAACATGAGCTTGAGCAGATGAACATACCTCTTCAATAGCTACCCAAAGTTCCAGCTCTGTGTTGTTTGCTGACTCTTTGTTCCTCCACGATAATTTTACAATCCCATTCCGTTCATCAGCTTGCTTCTTTCTGCAATCCTTGATGGCATGGCCTTTTCTTTCACAATAGAAGCAACTTCCTATGAACTTTTTCTTCTTGGCTTCTTCTTTGATACATCAGAAGAGCCTTTACCTTTTGCATTTGTTGAAAATGCAGCATCACTTGTACTTTGCCGATTCCTCAACCCCATCTCTTCTTCTAAAAGCATAGCACAAAACTCTTCAAATGTGAGGGGAGTTGGTCTTACCTGAGTGTTAAGGGCTGTTACTAATCCAACATACTTTGCTAGAAGAACACGTACACATCTTCGAGCCAGCTCTTCTAGTGTTATAACAACATCAACTGCAGCCAATTGTTCTTGAAGATGTTTTATCCGTTTGATAAAATCTTCAGCCTTTTCAGAATCAGAATGCTTTTCATTTGCCAACTGATTTTCTAAATTTTGTATCCTAGTGTGGTGCTTGGTCTCATATTGTCGATCCAATATGCCCCAAGCCTCATGTGCTTTAGTAGTATGTTGAACTAAAGTAAGTACAGAATCACTTACACTAGTGACAATTGCACAGAATGCATCAGCATTCCGCCACTTCCAAGCTCGTAGAAGATCTGGATCTGGCTGAATCATCAATCTTGAATTTGCTGGATCTTCAACTGGTATAGGCTCTGGATCCAATCCCATGGGTCCCATGACAGTGTCAAGTAATTCATAGGAGTCCAAAATTGCAGAAATGCTGAACTTCCAGAGTGTATAGTTAGTTCCATCCAGCTACCCTTCAGTGAATGCAAGTGGTCTAATTCGAATAGGTGTAGCATTAACATTAGCTGAAGCACCAAGACCAGTGTTCGACGATGAAGCCATCATGTAATCACTCGAATAATCTACTGATATTCTAGTCTGCTAGTAGGCTAAAATAGTGATACTTCTCAAGCTATTCGAACCTTATGGCTCTGATACCATGTAAGACAATAGTTACGCAATATAACACAGGAGCAGTAGCAGAGAAGAAAATAGATTCAACAATTTTTCTACTAGCAGCAAGTACAAAGATGATGGCGTTGTCCACCCGTGCACTCTCAAGGTGGAGTTTAAATGGTGATCTAGACAACTCTAGATAGGGAGATACAAGGTAGAGGTATGCTGGCTCAATTCAATATCTTAGGTAGTGCAGAAGTTATGTATATATAGGATCATGGGTGGCCTTCCGTGGATGGCTATACATGGGCGGTAGAGCATGGGCGGCCACTGCCCGTGTAATTGCCATACACGGCTTAGACCGGTTGAACCGATCTAACAAATATAAATGATTTCTGACTCCAATAGGGAATATTCTATGGAATATTCCCTTTACCATCACGCCGAGGGGTTGCCCCCGGACCCCCACCAGGGGGCCCGCTGGCCCCCTTGGACCCCCTAGCCGGGGCTGCTCACCGCTACCCCGGACCCCACAATTCGGGACCCTGGTAACTCCCTTTCCTTACAATACCTTACATGGTCCAATATGACCTTCATCCAACATGCAAGTTGGGATTCCCATCAATTGGGTAATGCACACTTGGCTTCTCCCCATAATGGGGGCCTGACAAGATGTGCATACAATCATGAGGGGAAGACATTGATCATATACTAACATAGAGTACATACTAGAGAGTAAACATATGCGTATATCTCATGATTAAGAGAACCAATGATAATGAGATTTTGTAACTATAAAGTAGACAGTATATTCTATGATGCTTTAAATCATGACAAATGATCAATCATACACTGAGAACAAGCTCTGAGAAGATCACTATACTAATGTATTCATGGTAGAGAAGTGAAGTAAAGATGTAATGAAAATGTATGTATTACTTCACATAAAAACAAAATGTCATTGGAAATAATCTATTGCACAATGTGAGGGAAGTGATTGAACTATGAAGGGAGCTGAGCTCTCAAATCACATAGGATCCCTATCTATTGCTCTCCAAAATTTGGGACATCATGCAAATCTTTTGATTCTCTTTTATAGTTGAGTTTGGAGCCAATCTTTTGAATTCAAATTCAAAAGTTCACCTAAAAGTAAATCCTAAACTATAGGATATATTCTCTGATCAATCAACTACCAAATGAATCAAGATTTTATGCTTCCTAAGTCCTTGTGGAAGTAAGGTTCTTTTACAAAGGTAAATGTAATTGATTTTACAAGGGATTGATCATATAAGGCTCCATGAGAAATATGCTAATCATCCAAGTATGTGGGCTTGGATTCTCTTGTAGGAATAGGAGGGGCACCTGTGAAGAGGGTGGGAGGGAGGGGAAAGCATGTATGCACGATTTTGAGAGACTCTCCAAGGATGGTCCTGAGACATTAGATGGCACTGCTAGCACTCGTGTGATAGTCCGCCCATCCAAAGGCTTCCCATAGGATCGTGCTCTGATACCACTTGAGACATCTTGGACTGTCCCAACCTCCCAAGGCCTAAGAGGGGACCTCAAGTGTGCACGAGATCACAAGAACATAGAATGCCAAGATGTTTGCCAAGAAAGCTTTTTGAATTACTTTCATAAACGATTACAATAGGACGACAAAGAGAGCTTGGGTGGGGAGGTGGACTCTAGGAATCCAACTGCCCCTCATGGTTGCACATGATTTGGCACCGCAAGGTAAACCTCCCAGGCACTGAAAAGTCCTAGATAGAAAAAGGGTTTTCACAGGGGGGGTGGCGGAAGGGAGTGGGGGTGGGGAGGGGGGATGAGGCAGGGGGTGGGGATGGGGCAGGGGGGAAAGGGAGTTGGGCGAGGGGGGAGGGGGCATGAGGGAGGGGGAATTAGATAGAGGAGAGAGGGGCTAAAAAGAGAGAGAATAGAGAGAGAAGGGATCAGAGAAAGATTAGAGAGAGGTTAGAGGGAGGTAGAGAGAGAAAGAGAGATGATAGAGAGTAGAGAAAGAAGATAGAAAGAAGTAGAGAGAGGTAGAGAGAAGATAGAGAGAGGAATTTTTTTTGTTTTTTCTTTTTTTTGGGAAATAGAAAATAATACTTAGGGGCCACTTTTTTCGGAGAAAATATATAGAAAATAGATTTAAAAATCCCAGACAAATCACAAACAATTCTCAAATAATTCTCTAAATGTGTAGACCAATTTTCTCACCCAAAACCACAGAGATCTTCCTTATTTAATTCTATTTTATCAAGAAAAATGACATTGAAAAAGGATAAAAATTCTTAAAATATTCCAACAAGATGTACATGAGATGGGCTATAAAATAACTTCTAAATAGCATAAAAAACCAAAGAAAAAACATGAAAATTGATGAAAACTAATAAACTAAAGCAAAAAGAAATGGTCCAAGAAGGCTATGTACAATCGGATAGATTTTGCAAGTTCCAGGTGATCTAGAAAGCTTTACTTTTGTTGATGATAGGCCTTGAGCTTGAATATGATGTTGCAATGGAAGCTCTTTGCCCTCCATAATCTCCAATTGTATTGCACTTCATTTGAATTGTCTTACTTTTGGGCACATTGACCTTTTGATAGGGCCAACCTAAATCCTTTGTTGGAATAATCTTTCCAGCATACTTCATCTTTTGTATCTCTATTTTAGCAAATTTTTTATTATACCATTTCCATCTTACTATTCGGGCTTCTTTAGCCAATGGAATCCTATGTTTCCAAACACTTGTAGTTACTCCTTCCACATCCTTGTAAAGCTCTACACTTTTTTCCATAAAAATTATCATAACAGATGATATCCATACCATTATCCATAACAAACTGGCCAGTGATGTAGGGTTTGAAGTAGCTTCATTAAGGGTATTTCTTTTCTTCTTTCTTCTATGGCCTATGGTTGAGACTTTTTCACGTGAATCAACAACCAGAATGATCTCCTCTTTTCCTTCATAGACTTCGTCTCGACTTGAGTTGTTTGGTAAAATTATGTAGCAAGGACATGAGTCTTTTCCAAGTAGCCAAGCCAACATGTTCTCTTGTTCATATAAATCCCTCTCTGGGTTGTCCAAAAAATCTTCTTCCATACAAGTACCAATTGTCTGCATGGTGCAGGTATGTCTTTGGTTGTCTAGTCCTTCTTCTAAACATATCTCTTGCAACTCTTCTCCCTCTCGCTTTACCCACATTGTGTCCTTACCCCAGTCATGTAGCACATTGGCATGCCTTAACCAAGGTTTCTCAATCAGTAGGGGGAAACTCTTCTACCTATGGTAGCCTTAAGACAACAAAATCCAAGTTAAAGATGGTACCTTCTATCTCAACTAGTACTCCAAGGACCACTCCCATGGGCCTTACTATGCTTTGGTCTACCAATGTTATAGTGAGTTTGGCAATTCTTGAAGGTTTTAGTCCAATCTTTTTCATGGTATGTTTAGGCATCAAGTTAATGTTGGAACTACCATCTACAATACCTCCTTGAAACTCATGTCTTCTGATAGTGACTGTTTGCCAAGGGCTCTTATAATCTGTGATGGGGCTTCCCCTACAATTCTATCTTTACTCAAAGTGGTAGTATTTGCCACTAATGTTGTTGCGGAGGCCTCATCAATGATATGCAAAACCTCTAACCTGAATTTCACATCCATATTTAACAAATGAAAAATACTGACCTCCTTTTTAACTGATTTGAGTAGGCTTGTAGCTTCAAATTCCTTAAGAGCATGGGCTCTATTTGACTGGTCAAACTTCTCATGAGCCCTGTTGAATGCATGCCCAATGGCATCACTAGTACCTATGAGATCTTCTTCTTGCCTTGTATCTTCACCTCTATTGGCCTTGCATTTGGATGTCCCTTTGTCCTTGTTTAGTCCACTAGTACTTGAGTCTTAGCTTATATCTACTTGAGCCTTCCCTTTGGTTCTTGTTTGCATTACAAAAGATTCGATTTCCTCTAACTGCACTAGTCTCGTAGATGGTGATGGAACATTGCCTTGTTTGCAACTTCTTCTTTGCTCATAGAGATTGTTTGAATGTGTGGTCTAGATGTAGATGCCTGGTTCTTAGGACAACAATTGGTATAATGGAAGTAGACTTTATAAGCAAGAGAGAGAGAGAGAAAAAAAAAATAGTACTATAGCACTTCCTTGATATAATTAAAGTGTTGCAAAGAGAATATGAAGCCATCTTGGAAGCATCAAGGCTCTGATTTGCAATCCTCACCAGGCCCAAACAAAAACTTGAAATTTTTGGTTGGCCTGAGAGAGGTCTCAACACCAAATACCAACAAAAATGATGCCAAGCGTGTGTGGAAATAACACAAAATATGAAAGCTGAGAAAAATTAAAGAAATTTTGGTCCTTGCTAGTCCTCTATAGTCTTGCTAGTAAAAAATGAGTGGTCTAGCACCTACAAACGAAGGCTATGAGGCCACACCGATCCAATGCCAAACAATAAATAACTAGTCCTGAGAGCGCACACCCAGTCTCTTTTGAAGAACTATAGAGGGATTTTAGTTGGGAAAATCTTCTCAAAATCAAGCATCACTTGATGTTCAGCAACGTTTAGGAGCATATCTTTATAATATGGCAAAAATCACTTCAAACGGAAACTAAATCATGAAGCCTTATGGGTCAGACAAGATGGGTATGTCAAGCTAGGAAGGTGAAAAACGATTTCTTCATACAAGGAATACTTTGAGAGCTTGAAGATGGATGCTCCAAGGGTGTTTCACTTGTTCCCACTACCCTCATCTCATGTCCACAACCCATATTACATGTGTGTATATTGATCTTCCCCAAAGAAGTTCCAAATTCCTTTCTTTTTCATCCCCAAAGTCAACAAAACTCAGAATATAATGGCTTTACCTCCTCTGAGCAGTAGCATGATATACAATCTTCACGCATGCACCTCCACAAAGCCAATTTATCCCACATGATCTCCCACAAGTGCCCTTTCTAGGTATAAGTGGGGGTCAAGCTTCATACCTCTTCCATCGCAGAGAGAGGGATGAGAGGAAGAAGGAGCTCAACTCTCTCTTCTAAATGCATTCACACGTGGTTATTGTGAATAGGATTATGCCTCTTGTTGTCCTCCAACTGCATGAGTGTCCTTGTCCATGTGAATGTACTAGCTCCAATACCAAATGTTAAACCTATGTGATCCCTTCTATATTTTTGGAGATGGACGAGCATGAAGATCAAAGTAAATGATTCAATGCCAGCGTAAAACTTGGAACTCAATCACAGTGAGATGTGTACATAAAATGAACCTCAAAGCCACGTACCATCCCCATGTTACTCTCTCAACTTACCGTACAAAGGAGCCCCCTCATGGATCCACACTTGGGTACCACATGGCACTCATGTGTGAGCCCATCTAAATAGAGATAAGAGGTGATTCACACCTGTCTCCCAAGAATTCTCCACATAACAGCTAGTTTTGATATTCCTTTCCTCTCATAGGTTTTTTGTTATAGAAAATTTCTTCCCTTATATGATTAGTCCACTTTTTTTCAGGGTAAAATATTTCAAATTTTTCTTCTCGTGAAAAATGACATGGTTTTTGGTAGTTACACATCTGAGTTGGGCAGTTTTCTCCACACACATAAAGTTTCTTATTTGTGTTATTTTAGTGTTAGAAATTATTTGTTTGGCAATAATGTTGAGATATCAAGCTCAACATGTGATGATCGAGGATGACGCATATCACTTTTTCATTTCTCTTACATGTATAGAGTTCATGCCAGTATATGTCAGGGATACTTCACAGAGATTTAATACATTTATCTACCGAGAGTGATGGCACATTTGTTTGTTGTCAGCTCACTCATTCATGGACATTAGGATTTTTCTTATGTACTATTCTTTATATATTTAATTAATTGTATTGTTGTTTTAGGTAATTCTTGTATATTCCTTTTTATGTAATATAAGAAGAAGAAGAAGAAGAAAAAGAAGAAGAAGATCATTCTTCCTTGCCTAAATCTATGTGTGTGCTCCTCTTTGATTGTGAGAGTTTTTACATGTACTCTCTTCCTTATCTCCTTCCTCGTGACATGGTATCAGAGCCAATGTGGTTGTAGAGAGCTCCTAGAGAAGGCAGACGGAGAAGAGTATGCTAGAAGGCATGGAGAAAGCATGATTCACAAATGACCTCAGATTGCTACAAAAAAGGGCATGAAGGTAGAAGGTGTCAAAATATTTTCGAGAGTTATCCCTTTAGGGTCACTTGTTTTTGTGAGATTTTTATTTTGGATCCATCTTGACCTCCGTTTTGAGCCTCCAACGTGGGGGCCATAAAAAAACCAGGTCATTTTGTGAAATTGTAACTTGCATCATATTCAACAAACACTCAAATATTCCAGATCCAAAATTTGAAGCGATTCTGTGTATTGTTGATACACAAAAACTATGTTTTTCTGAGATTGAATATTCACGTTAAAGTGTGATAGTGTTCAAGCAGAAGTATCACTTGTAGTGTTTTTGTAGTGTTGTGAATTGTTGTAAAAATGGCAAACGTGGATGGAATGAGTCAGCTTATGAGCGATAAGCTCAACAAGAACAACTTCCAAGCTTGGAGATTCAGAATGAAAAATTCCTTGATGGGAAAAGGCTACTCGAAGTGCATCGAAGGAGGCAATGAAAATGCTCCACACTTACTAAAGAGGAATCAAACTACAAAAAAGTTAAGAGAATATGAGGAATGAAATCAAGGAGCACAAAAGGTAATGTATTGGCTATCTCTTAGCATACACGATAGCATGATTGGGCACATACATGATGCCAAGACTCTAAAAGAGGCTTGGAAAAGTTTGCTCACATTGTATGAGACCAATACAAAGGCATCGAAATTGCAACTCAAGAATGAGCTCCATACACTAGAGAAAAAGGGCATGTTGATAAGTGACTACACTTTGAAAATCAAAAGCATATGTGAGTCACTTGCATCTATTGGCATGAATGTAGATGATGATGATAAGGTGGAACTATGCCTTTGTGATTTAGGAGCTTCATATAAGCAGTTTAGAACATCTATTTAATCCAGGGAAAATATTTTGAATTTTGCTAATCTGGTGTCCATGTTGATTATTGAAGAAAAGAATCTTGGTTAGGACTCAAAATCTCAAGGAAAACCTAGTTTTGAGTATGTATTCTATTTTGGCAGAGGTAGAGGCTTCGAAAGAGGAAGAGGACACAATAACTCACAGCAAGGTCAACAACTGAATCATGCATGAGGTAGATGAAAGCTTTGAGGCAAGGGGAGCCTAAGAGACCATAGAAATTTCCAAAGAAATGATTCAGGTAATGACAATAAAGGATGTTGGAATTGTGGTAAACTTGGACACTTTGAACGTGATTGTAGGTTGAAGAATCAAAATAACATAAGGCAACAAATCAACTATGCATCCACAAGTATAGATGATTCTGGGAATCTTTTCATGGTCCAACATCACATGATGAATACTATATCTGCTAATGTTTCAAAATCGAGTATTAATGTAGACTTAGGTGCTTCAAATCACATGACGAGTCATGTAGAATGGTTTAGTAGTTTGTAGAAACTACGAGTTCTTGGATATGTTGTGATAGGTGATGACGGATCACACCCTATCGAGCATACAGGAAACATAGCATTATCTATGGAGGACGGGAAGGTAAAACATCTTGCTGATGTGTTATCTGTCCCAAATATAACAAAGAATCAGGTTTCTGTTGGACAAATGGTTGACTAGGGATTAAGCATGTGAAGCATCATGGTTAGAGATGCTCATTTCTGATTTAGGTGTGGAAGTGCAAAAGTTGATCATCATCTATTGTGATAATCTTAGCAACATTCAATTAGTGCAAAATCCTATTTTTCATGCTAGAACAAATCATATCGAGGTACATTATCACTTCATTAGAGAGAAAGTATTAGCAAGTGATATTGATCTTGTTTATGTGAGGACAGATGAGCAGGTTGCTGATATTTTTACTTAAGCACTTGGAGTAGAGAAGCTGAAGAAGTTTCTAAATATGCTTGGATTAGAGGACATGACATTGAGCTTGAGGGGGAGTGTTGAGATATCAAGCTCAACATGTGATGATCCAAGATGACACGTATCACTGTTTCATTTATTTGATATGTATAGTGGTCACACCAGTATATGCCAAGGATACTTCATTGAGCTTTACTAGATTTATCTACCGAGAGTGATGGAACATTTTTCTCTTGCCAAGTCACTCATTTGCAGACATTAGGATTTTCCTTATGTACTATTCTTTATATATTGCACTAGTTGTATTGTTGTTTTAGGTCATTCTTGTATATTCCTTTTTATGTAATAGAAGAAGAAGAAAAAGATCATTCTCCTTGCCTCAATTTGTGTGTGTGTGATCCTCTTTGATTGTGAGAGTGCATGTAGAGCTCTCTTCCTTATCTCCTTCCTCATGAAAAATAGCTCATAAGGCTTTTGCTTTGGCTTGAGCCAATTCTTTTGTCGAAGGATTTTACTCTCTCTAGTGACTTTTTAATCATATATCATAAGGTCAGATCCTCTATTGTCTTCTAAGTCAATAAATTCCTTTATGCAAGAATCTAGATCTAGACATCTTCTATAGTATACCATAGTTATTACTTGAGTGTTGATTAATCCTTCAATGAATAGAGATAATATTTTTTGCTCAAAAGGGTTTTCATCATTTGGGCATGTGTATAGATATTGATTAGGTCTCCTTGTAGCTATCCCGAGACTCTCTTCAAGATTTTGTTTGAAATTATGAGTCAATGTACACTGCTATGCTTGATCCCAATTTTGGGGAACTCCCTATAAACTCTACCAAAAATCTTTCAATGTTTACAAACATTTCCTTAAGGTTAGGAACCATGACAAGGTTGGTCTTGTTAGGGGCATTTTGCTACTTGTGATGATCTAATTCTCCTTGACTATACCAATCCTTTCTTCTTCTTATTGGAAACTCAATTGCTTCTCCTTCTCTGAGGAAAGGATTAGGTGAACTTGATGTCTTCTTTCCCTTGGTCAATCTATTGGGACATGATGTCTACTAACTCTTTGATTCTCATGGTTTTCTAAGCAAAGTTGATGTAGGTGAATTTTGACCTAAGTCATTGGTTTCATTAGGATTATTAGTAAATACATACACATAACCTTGTCTATCCTCATATGTGCCATCTTTAAACTGAGCCATAGGCATCAAATTTAAAGGAATTTCACATTTGTCAATCGGATGAGTTCCATATGTAGTCCATCTTCATATACATAGGTTCCAAACCTATTCGTATACAGATATTTGAGGATGTTCATATTCCCCTTGGTTTGAAATTTGATGTTCCCCATTACGATCCTCCATGTTTAATTCAGAGAATGTTGTATTTTCTTCTCTTGAATTGTTACTTTGATGCACAATGTACTTTCTCTCTCTCCTCTATGTATGTGTGTGTTTTGTGACTAAGCCAGACCTCAATCTCATCAAATTGTGAAGTTTTTAGGTTGAAACCTAATCTTCCTTGTTCTTCTTGAATTAGCCTTTACTTTTTTCTATATTTTGTATCAATTTTCCACTCAATTTCATCTTTTAAAATGTGAAAGATATTTGGTCTAACCCCCACTAAGCAATTTATTGGATTTTTCTTTGAGTTGTGAAAATCACGAATTTTAATGAGAGTTGCAATTTTCTATGCTTTGATTTAATTTCATTTCAATTTTTTTCTTTTTACAAGCTGATGAAAAAGCAATGATTTTCCTCAAAATCATGTGTTTTTTTTTTCTTTTGAGAATCATGATTTTGTGTTGGAACTCATATTTGTGAAAATCACGATTCTAAACAATTCATGATTCTATAATTAGAATTGCTATGTTCTTGATTCAAAATCATGATTCCCTCTCAAAACACAGTTCTCAATAGAGGATTGCATTTTTCAAAAGAATCACAATTTGTGTAGGCAATCATATTTCTTTGTGAGGGGAAAATTGTTATTCCCAGTTGTGTTCAAAATCTTGTTTCTGGTGAAAGTCAGGCTTTTTCAACAATCATGTTTTTACACACATTCGTGTTTTTGACAATCGTATGGGACAATATTGTAAAATTCCAAATCCCACACTATCACAATTGTTTGTTGAAAATTGTGTTTTTTGTGTTTCACAATCCTGTTTTTTGGGTGATTGTCTAAAATCAATCCTAGTTTTTTTTAAATCATGGTTTTTTTCCAAAATCAAGATTTTGTGTTTATATATGCGCATAAGTTTTTCATAGATTTATATGATTTTTCTCACTCCAACTTATGCACCTATGTCATATTTAAGCACGCAATAAAATAAACACAAAAGAAATCCAATATTTTGAATGGAAACTATTTTTCTAGCAAATCACAATTTTTAGTTTTAGTGATTCTCTACCTTTTCATGCATAAAATGATCAATATTTAAAAAAAGAGTAATATTTTCAATAGAAAGTATTTTTCTAGCAAATTGCAATTTTTAGTTTTAGTGATTCTCTACCTTTTCATGCATCAAAAATGATTAATATTTATAAAAAGAGCTTAGAGAGTTATTCACATTTTCTTTGTGGAAAAAAAATGGTTGCAAAAATTTGATTGGTCACTCTCAAGCTCAGGATCACAATTTTCTCGCCCTCTCTCACTCACAAGTCACCATATAATGATTTTCTCCCTCCCTTACTTTCTTATTTATTCATGTCGCATATAGAAATTGCATTTGTGCATAGCATCTCTAGTATATGTGTAGTTATGATGTTGTTTAGTTTTGTACGGTGCATGATTGTCTTTATAGGTATAGATAAGTATTTTTCTTACAATTTTAGCAAGGAAATAAAAAGGATTTGATGTGTTCTTATTATAATATCATGCCGCAAGCACGAACAAATATGTTATAATATTGTGCCGCAAGCATAAAGAAATATGTCAGGGTGTGTACTCCACTTCGGTTGATTTGTAGATAGATTGTGCCTGACAACATTGTTTTTATCGTGGAAAGTGCATGACGTGTACTTAGTATATTTGTTTTCAAATTTTCAAAAACCATGAAAAGGTATTCCAAAAACAATGATGTTTTACTTCACTCAAAAAAAGTGATGCTTCAACTATTTTGATTAATAAATTAACCCCTTTCACAAACTTTTGGGCCAAAAATGAAAATATAGTGCATATCTTTTAATCAAGAGATTGATTCACTTAGTTGTGTTCCATAGTAGGTGCTTATATCTTGGACTAACTCAGAAGTACTAACATTGGTTTCTAAGTTCTTTTCTTTAGAGTACATGTAGTATTTTTTTATAAAGAACTTACAAAATATTTAACTTTGAAGTCTTATAGCTTAAATAGGAATGTTCTTATCATACTTGAATCCTTAAGAAAAATCATGGAATTTTACTTACTTCATCTTGTAGGATCTTCTTTCTCAATGGGTTCTTGAAATAACCTCATGTCATACCCTTGACCATCTTATACTTCATCTTCATCTATCAAGTTTGAATTCCCATTGGGATCCAATTTCACTCATGTAATGAGCTCAAAACTAAAAGGTATGTACCATCTCAAGGTCCAATGTCTCATACCATCTTTCCTACATCCATGTGAATGTAAATTCTAGTGTCCCATACCACCATAATTTATATTCAACACTAATGTGTGGATGACATCTCTCTTAAAGTCTAAAGGATATACTCCATAGAGCAACGTTTACCTAAAAAAGTCAAGGAATTATGTTGAAAATGTAAAATCATCTATAGAGAGCAATTTTTTAAAAAGGATAAAAGAGAAAAATGTATTTTTTGATAGGATACTTTACCCTAAGTTTTGTAAAAATGAGGAATGGTCTTCCTCATGATGACATGTATCATATATATTTTTTCTAGAATTTTTAGAGCTCTCTAGGGTGTAGATTTTTATATTCGAATCCTAAAAGGACCTATTTGAAGTGTGAACGTGGGCACTGAAAATAGTATAAAAGAGAATTGAAGTCATTTTTGCGAGGAGATTCATTTTGGAAGATCAATGAGAACCAGAGATCTCTTTGCAAACTTTTATCTCATCATGTTTCTTTGATAATAATTTCAAGTGGATGTTGTGAGTACTTTTCATGGATTTATCTCTAACTTTAGTTGTTTTATGTGTGTGTAATACATTCAATACTCTATATTCATCCAAAATGCATGTAAAATCAAGTTATAATATGTTTTCTTTAGGTTGTGTGAATCTTTTCAAATCATGATTCTCTCATCAAGGTGCTACAATTAAAAAAATTTTGATTCTAACTTTACATAAAGCTTACTTATCAAAAATAGCACACTTTAGGCACTCAAATCACTAAACAAGCTTTTTCCTATCCATATTTATAGTGAAAAGAAGAATTCTATTAAAAAATGATGAAATCTATAAATCTTATGATGGGATAGAGTAAATTAATAAATACTATGATGTTTGTGTGATAAATCTTGGATTCTATTGATAAAAAAAAGGTACGGGTTCTTAGTATACTTCATATATTGAAAATTTAATGTTCGAGGTTATTATTCCTTTATGCTATCGTGATTGGAGAGAACAACTCCAAAGTACAACAAACATTTCTGGCACTATTGTTGGGAAGGTTACATTGGACCTTACAGGATCTTCTTAGTTGATGGTAACAAGTACTTCATCAAGGTACTTTGGAATTATTAAGTGCAAAAATATGTTGAAAAGGTGAGTATAACTTTGATCTTGGGAAGATTTGTTCATTCATCTTGTTGAATTGATTTCTAAAAGATTTTCTTTTCATTCTCTAATCTCATTAATCAAATCTAATCAATTACTCATAATCTTTTGAGATGTTCTTTGAAATGGTGAGTTGGAAAGAAAACCTAGAAATTTTCTTTTCGAAATTTTGACAAAGAAGGAAAAAAATCAAGAAATTCTTGCAATATTTTTCATGGAGTGGATTTGACTCATGGTGTCAAGATTAGAAAATTGTGAATTAATAAAAGATATGAGAAGTCAACTTTTTTTAATTATCAATTATAAGTTGTTAATTGAAGGAAGGTTTTAAGGAGAATAATTGGAACTTTTGTTGTATTGTAGGTTGAAGGTGAAGAACCAACACCATATGAGAGCATTCCACAAGAAGCATAAAAATCCCTTGCAAAAAATCAAAGAAAAGATACCTTTTGGAAAACATGATTCTCTATAGGAATCAAAATTCTCTATAGAGAGAAGGATATTCACCCATAATGGTCGGGAAAAGGGAAGAAGTCACAAAGAAAGTGAACCAATTATCAAGTATGATTGATTCTCAAATTTCAACAAAAATATAGAAAATCATGGTTTACTCAGGGAACTTCAAAAACAAAACGGAGGGAGAAAATCATTTTGTGGTGATTTATGAATGAGAGAGAGCGAGAAAATTGTGATCCTGAGCTTCAGAGTGACCAATAAAATTTTTGCAACCATTTTTGTTCACAAAGCAAAGGTGAATAATTGTCTAAGCTCTTTTTATAAATATTTATCATTTTTTATGCATGAAAACATAGAGAACCACTAAAATTGAAAATTGCAATTCGCTAGAAAATTACTTTTTATTCAAAATATTACCCTTTTTATAGATATTGATCATTTAATGCATGAAAAGGTAGAGAATCACTAGAACCACAAATTATGATTTGCTGGAGAAATATTTTCCATTCAAAATGTTGGATTTCTTTTGTGTTTCTTTTATTGCATGCCTAAATATGACATAGGTGCATAAGTTGGAGTGAGAAAAATCATAAAAATCTATGAAAAACTTTCGCACATATACAAACACAAAATCGTGATTTCGGACCAAAAAAAACATGATTTTACAAAACAAGGATTGATTTTAGACAATCACCCAAAAACACGATTGTGAAACACAAAAAACACAATTTTCAACAAAAAAATGTGATAGTGCGAGATTTGGAATTTTACAATATTGTCCCATACGATTGTCAAAAACACGATTGTGTGTAAAAACATGATTCTGGAAAAAACTTGACTTTCACCAAAAACAAGATTTTGAACACAACTGGGAATAACAATGTTCTCCTCACAAAGAAATATGATTGCCTACACAAAATTGTGATTCTTTTGAAAAATGCAATCCTCTATTGAGAATCGTATTTTGAGAGTGAATTGATTTCGAATCAAGAACATAGCAATTCTAATTATAGAATCATGAATTTTCTAGAATCGTGATTTTCAAAAAATGTGATTTCCAACACAAAATCATGATTCTCTCAAAAGAAGAAAAAAACAACATGATTTTGAGGAAAATCATTGATTTTTCATTAGCTTGTAAAAAGTGTAAAAAAGTGGAAAACTTAAAACTGAAAGTTTTGAAATTAAATCAAAGCATAGAAAATTGGGACTCTCATTAAAATCTGTGATTTTCACAACTCAAAGAAAATCCAATAAATTGACTAGTGGGGGTTATACCAAATATCTATCACGTTTTCAAAGATAAAATTGAGTGCAAAATTGATACAAATTCTAGCAAAAAATAAACCCTAATTCAAGAACAAGGAAGAATAGGTTTCAACCTGAAAACTTCACAATTTGATGAGATTGAGGTCTATCTTAGTCACAAAACACACTCATACATAGAGGAGAGAGAGAAAGTACATTGTGCATCAAAGTAACAGTTCAAGAGAAGAAAATACACCATTCTCTCAATTAAACATGTAGGATCATAATGGGGAACCTCAAATTTCAAACCAAGGGGACTATAGGAACATCCTCAAATATCTGTATACGAATAGGTTTGGAACCTATGTATATCAAGATGGACTACATATGGAACTCATCAGATTGACAAATGTAGGAATTCCTTTAAATTTGATGCCTATGGCTCAGTTTAAAGATGGTAGAGATGAGGATAGACTGGGTTTTATGTATGTATTTACTAACAATACTAATGAAACCAATGACTTAGGTCAAAATTCTCCTACATCGAATTGGCTTAGAAAACCATGAGAATCAAAGAGTTAGAAAACGTCATGTCCCAATAGATCCACCAAGGGAAAGAAGACATCAAGTTTCACCTAGAAGACATCAAGTTTCACCTAATCCTTTCCTCAGAGAAGGAGAAGCAATGGACTTTCCAATAAGAAGAATAAATGATTAGTATAATCAAGAAGACTTAGATCATCACAAGTAGAAAAATGTGTGACAAGTCAGTATGATGGATCTAGTGATCATCATGATCATGTGGTAGAGTAAAAACAAATTTTGAGACTAGAAGAAGTAATTGAATATACTACACAATTTGAGGCTTTTGGACTAACCCTAACAAGACCACCCTTGTCATGGCTCCTAACCTTGAGTAAGGAAATGTTTGTAAAACATTGAAAATTTTGGTAGAGTTCATAAGGAGTTCTCCGAAATTGGGATCAAGCATAGCACTACTACATTGACTCATAATTTCAAAAAACATCCTGAAGAGAGTCTAAGAATAGCTACAAGGAGATCTAAACAATATCTATACACATGCCCAAATGATGAAAACCCTTTTGTGCCAAAAAGATTCTCTGTTCATTAAAGGATTAATCAACACTCAACCAATAACTATGGCATATTGTAGAGGATGTCTAGATCTAGATTCTTGCATAAAGGAAAGAGGATCTGAGCATATGATATATGATCAAAAAGTCACTACAGAAAGTAAAATTCCTTCAACAAAAGAATTGGTTCAAGCCATAGCAAAAGCCTTACGAGCTATTTTTCATGAGGAAGGAGATAAGGAAGAGAGCTCTACATGCACTCTCCAATCAAAGAGGATCACACACATACAAATTAAGGCAAGAAATAATGATCTTCTTCTTCTGTTATATAAAAAGGAGTATACAAGAATGACCTAAAACAACAAGAGAACTAGTGCAATATATAAACAATAATACATAAGGAAAATCCTAACGTCTGTGAATGAGTGAGTTGGCAAGAAACAAATGTGCTATCACTCTCCATAGATAAATCTAGTAAATCTCAATGAAATATCCCTAACATATATTGGAATGACCACTATACATGTGAGAGAAATGAAACATGGATACGTGTCATCCTGGATCATCACATGTTGATCTTGATATCTCAACACTCCCTCTCAAGCTCAATGTCATGTCCTCTAATCCAATCATACTATGAAACTTCTTCAACTTCTCTATTTCAAGTGCTTTAGTAAAAATATCAGCAACCTGCTCATCTATCCTCACATAAAGAGGACCAATATCACTTGCTAATACTTTCTCTCTAATGAAGTTATAATGTACCTTGATATGATTTGTTCTAGTATGAAAAATAGGATTTTTTGCTAATTGAATGTTGCTAAAATTATCACAATATATGATGATCGACTTTTGCACTTCCACACCTAAATCAAAAATTAGCATCTCTAACCATGATGCTTCACATGCTTCCATTGCAACACCTCTATACTCAGCCTTTGTACTCAAAAAAGCAATAGTGGCTTGCTTGTTGCTACTCCATGTAATAGTTGCACTCCCAAGTGAGAACAAAAAGCCACTAGTAGATCTTCTATCTAGAATACTGCAAGCCCAATCTGCATTGGTGTATCCATGAACTTGCAAATCTACACAAGCTTCATAAAAAAATGAATTATCCAAAGTAGCACTCACATAATGTCGAGTGCACCTCAGAGAATCTAAATGTGGCTTCTTGGTAACATGCATAAATTGACTTTCAAGTCCAATAGTGTACCTTAGATCAGGCCATGTAATTGTGAGATATATCAAACTTCCCACAATTTTCTTGCACATAGTGGCTTTTTCCAATGCTTCACCTGATGTAGTATCCAACTTCAAATTCTGATCTAATGGCATAGAGCTTGTCGTACAATTAGTCATACCATACTTTTGCAACATACTCAAGGAATATTGCCTTTGTGACATCCATATACATATCTCTGTATGTATAAACTTAATGCCCAAGAAATAACATAGCACACCAAGATCTTTCATGTAAAATTCTTGCATAACGAGCTGTTTTACCTCTTTAATGCTTACTTCATTGTCACCTCCTACAGTCAAGTCATCAACATAAATAGCCACAATTGTGATGCCATCATCAGCCTTCCTTGCATATAATGAATGATCTACATCACACATAGAAAATCCAATGGTAGTTAAGTAGTCATCAATCCTTGCATGCCAAGCACGAGGGGCTTGTTTAAGTCCATACAAAGCCTTTTACAACCTAACAAACATATTTTGGGTGCTTTGAATCTTCATATCCTTGTGGTTGGTCCATCTATACTTCTTCCTATAACTCACCATGTAGAAAAGCATTCTTCACATCCATGTGATGCAAAGTCCATCCTTTTATTGTAGCTAATGCAACAAGTGTTTTGATAGTAGACAGTTTAATTACAAGGTCGAAGGTTTCCTCATAATCAATGCCATATGTCTATGCATATCTTTTTGCTACCAATCATGATTTGTACCTACTTATGCTACCGTCATCATTGTGTCTTACCTTGTAAACCCACTTTCATTCTATGGGTTTCTTTCCTTGCGACAATGGAACCAGCTTCCATGTGTTGTTTCCATAAAGTGCATCCATCTGCTCATCCATAGCTTTTTTCCAATCTACATTTCCAATTGCATCTTCAAAACAAGAAGGCTCAGCATCTTGTATTACCTTGGTCATGTAGACACAATGATGAGCCATCTAACTATTATACATCAATCATTGCACTAAATTTTTCATCCTCCTAGATCTTCTTGGTCCTGGGTCACTTCTCCTTGTATCATCTGCAAGTGCCTTCCTTACTCATAGAGTCTTCACACAGCGCAATCCAAGTTCTTCACCAATGCTCTTTTTTGAATCACTTGAATCTCCATCAATGTCTTCAAAACCTGTAGATATTTTACTACCATCAAAAAGCTTTTATTTACCTTTCTTGGATGTATTTGATGAATTTGATGGACTCAAATTTCCACGCAATCTTCCACTCCATGGATTTGAATTGGAACTATTGCTTGGTGATGAATCTCACCCATCAAAACTTTAGATTTTTCACTTGATTTTTTAGCAATTTCTTTGTCATTTGGTTCAAAATTAAGTTCATCTTTGCCATCTGCATAGAAGCTTGACATTTCATCAAACACCACATCTCTCTTTACCTTTGCCTGTCATGTGGATGGATTATAACATTTATATCCCTTTTGCTCAAGGGAGTACCCAATGAAGATACATTTTTCTACTGTTGGATCAAGCTTCATCCTCAACTCATATGGAATATGTACATATGCAATATAGCCAAAAACTTTCCTATGTGATAAGTTTGGCTTTTGACCTGTGAACTTCTCTTGAGGTGTAACTTGATGTACAATAGCAATTGAGGTTCTATTCATGATGTATACAGTAGTGTGCACAACTTCTACCCAATAACAATGATGCATATTCTTCTCAACCATCATGGCTCTTGATATTTTTGCAATATGTCTATTTTTGCATTCAATAACGCCATTATGTTGTGGTGTGTACCTTCAACTATCATCAAATTCCATGACTTTTAAGAAAGTTGTTGAACTCATTTGACATGTATTCATATTCTTCATCAAACCTTAATATCTCAATATACTTTCTTGTCTCCTTTTCCACCATAGCCTTAAAACTTTGGAAGTGAGTGAACACCTCACTCTTCTCTTTCATGAGTAAAGTTTTGTGTGTGAGTCTCTGTCCATCATCTCCATAATTACCTACTGTGTGATGAGTTAAAAAGATCAAGTTTTCCAAGCAACTCGATGTCTGGCATCGAATCTCTGTTGATAAGTCATATTTTCATTTATCCTTTTCATTCAGTACTGAAGTGTTTGAAAACATGATGTTGTTGGAGCAACTCGATGCCTGGCATCGAATTCCAATTGATAAGTCATATTCTAAGTGTGCATGAAATCACCTATAGTTTTGGTGTCCAAAAGATCAAGGTTTTATGCGGAAGTCGATGCCCGGCATCGAATCCCTGATGAAAAGTGGCCAAAAACACTCCAAGTCGATGCGCGGCATCGAATTCTCGTTGCAAGTCAATGCTAGGCATCGAATTCTAATTTTAAACAGGCGCTCTTACTATAACAGGAAAGATTTCCAATTTTGGAAGGTCATACAGGGTCATCTTGTGAGAGCCATAACTTGAGTTCTAGAGATCCGTTTGATGCATATGATAGCTTGTTGGAAAGCTCTATTCTTTTAGTTTCAGCCTATAAAGTTTCATGGAGAAATAGTACTTGAGCTAGGAGAAATTAGCAAAATACTGAAGGTATGTCATTTCGGTGACTAGGAATTTTTGTAGAAGCAAAGTTCTCAATTTAGGCTATCATTTCTCAAAGTTTGGAGTGGCAATGAGTTAATGGTGACCATAGAGGTGTTCTAGTGTCACATTAATTCATTTCTTGTGGTGTTTCATACATCAACAAGTGGTATCAGAGCAGAAAGATTCTTGAGAGCAGAAGACGACAAAGGTACGAGAAGTTTTGTAAAGTTTTCCATTAAAGTTTGAAAGGTGAAGCATTTGAAGACACAAGGCATCAAAAGGCTACTTCAAAAGTATCCTCATACAAAGAGAACTTCAAAAGGTATTATCCTTTATCCTTTAAGCTCACAGGTTGTAGCAGAAGGAAAGAACTATGGCAGATCATATCTCCATTGACAAACTGGACAGAGATAATTACCCCGCATGGGTAATGAGAATGGAAGCCTTACTTATGAGTAAGGATCTCATTATATATGTAACAGGTGAAGAAGAGAAGCCAGTATTTGAAGATGAAAGCCGACCAAAGAAAGAGGAACTTGATGCTTTAAAGCATTGGCAGAAGAAGGATGCAAGTGCAAAAGCCTACATCTACAATACAATCTCAGATCATTTGCTACCACACATCAGAGGATTGGAATCATCTGAAGATATATGGAATGCATTGGAGTATCATTTCCAAAGTACTACCAAAGCAAGGAAAGCAAGTCTATGGTCAGAGTTTACAACATTCAAGAAGAAGCCAAGTCAAAGTATTAGTGATTATGTCACTAAGATGAAGGATCTAGCAGATAGTCTTGGATCCATAGATGAAGATGTTGAAGATCACAGATTGATTGCTCAACTACTTGCAGGTTTGAGAGGGGATGAAAGGTGGAAACCTTTTGTCTTATCAACAGAACTTTCATTAAATCATTATGTTCCAGATTTGAACCAGTTGCTTGGTTTGATGCTCACATATGAGCAAGACTTGAAGGGAGATGGAGATAAAGGACAAAGTTCTGCAATGTACATGAAGAATAAGAAGAAAGGAGATAAAGGTAAAGCAAAGGATGAAGAGGAGTCTAGTTCTCAAGCTTATTATGCAAGAGGTAAAGGCACTGGCAGAGGAAGAGCAAGAGGTTTTGGAAGAGGAAGAGGTAATCAAAATAACAACAAGAAGGCTTGCTGGATCTGTGGATTGAGTAATCATTTGGCTCATGACTGTTGGCACAACCAGCAAGGATCAAACCAGAATCAAAACAACAATAGCAGAGGTCGAGGTGGAAGATATCAAAGTAATGTTCAAAGAGGTAGACAAAGTCAAAGAGGAGGCTATGGTAGAGGTGGAGGAAGAAGTTGGGGACAGAATCAATCCTACAACACCACCTACTACAACTATGCAAATGACACACAGAATGAAATTCATACATCATTGATGATGAATTCAATCAGCACATCAGATAAAGAAGATCTAAAGGTATTTTACATTGACTCTGGATGTTCTAATCATTTGTCAGGAAACATAGAATTGATGTCAGAATTGGAAAAAGGTATTTCGAGTCACACAGTTCAAACTGGTGATAATACAAGACATAGTGTACATTCAATTGGAAAAGTGAAATGCAAGAGTGGAGCAGATTTGCTAACCAATGTTTTGTATGTTCCTACAATACCTAAAAACTTGATTAGTGTGGGACAGATAGTTGAAAAAGGTTTTCAAGTCAGGTTTACAAATGAAGGAGTATTTGTGGAAGATCCAGAGAATGGATATAATCAGATTGTCTCTGGTAAGAAAGAAGGTAGACTCTTTACTTTAAGAGTGCAAGGAAACATTGGTCAAGCTTTGCTCACACATGGTGAAGCAGTGATTACAGAACTTGATCTCTGGCATAAGAGATTAGGTCATTTCAATGAAAGAGGAATTAAAGCTATGGTTGCTAATCAGTCTGTACTAGGATTACCAAATGTGCAAAGTCAACATATGGTTTATAAATGTGAAGCAAGTCAAATGGGTAAAGCACACAGGTTACCATTTCAAAAGAAAATTATGTTCTTTTCATTGATGATGCTACAAGATGGATAACATTATATGTTTTGAAGGAAAGATCAGAAGTGTTTGGAGCTTTCAAGCATTTTCATGCATATGCAGAGAGAGTCACAGGTCAAAAGCTTAAGAGACTGAGGTCTGATGGAGGAGGAGAATATTTCTCCCAAGAGTTCAATGATTATCTTTGGAATGCAGGTATTAAGAGAGAAATAACTTGCAGGTATACACCACAACAAAATGGTGTAGCAGAAAGAAGGAACAGGACTTTGGTTGAGTTTGCTAGAGCTATGCTAAAGGAGAAGAACTGTCCAAATTATCTTTGGGCTGAGGCTGTAAATACAGCTACATATCTTGTGAATAGATTACCATGTGCGGCTCTGAATGGAATGACTCCATATGAAGCTTGGTGGGGTAAGAAACCAACACTAGATCATTGTAGAGTGTTTGGATCAATTGCATATGCTTATGTGCCATCACAACTTAGGCATAAACTTGAACCAAAGGCAGAAAAATATGTGTTCATTGGTTATGATGAAAAGCAGATGGGTTACAGGTTGTGGAATCCTCTAACAAAACAATTTATTGTTTCTAGAGATGTTACATTTGATGAATAGAAAAGTTGGTATGCAGATCAAAGTCATACAGCTGAAGAATTTGAAGAAGAGGTAAGAAGATGTGAGAAAGGAAAATCAATTGTGCAGGTAAATAGAGATGAAGACTATATGCAAGCAATACATCCAGAAGTGGATTAACAAGAAGGAATGAAGAAGCTCCTATATTTGATGAAGAAGTGTATCCAGACACATATGAAGAATGTGAACCAAGAAGGTCAAGCAGGACTAGAAGACAACCAGAAAGGTATTCTTATGATACTTCTTACATAACTCAGAAGAACTATGCATATATGGTCAAAGATGATGAAGAACCTCAGAACTATGATGAAGCTAAAGGTAAGAAGCAATGGGAAGAAGCAATGAAGGAAGAGTTCAATGCACTGGAGGAGAACAAGACATGGGAACTTGTTCCTAAACCAAATGGTAAGAAAGTAATTGGAAATAAATGGGTTTATAAAGTGAAGAAGCTTGCAGATGGAAGTATAGCCAGATACAAAAGCTAGATTGGTGGTGAAAGGCTATGCCCAGACCTATGGCATAGATTATGATGAGACATTCAGTCCCGTAGCTAAGATGTCAACTATAAGGACAATCATTGCTATTGCAGCTTCAAAAGGATGGACTCTAAGTCAATTGGATATAAAGAATGCATTCTTGAATGGATACATATCAGATGAGGTATACATGGAACAACCTCAAGGGTTTATAGATTGCAGGTATCCAAATTTTGTTTGCAGGTTGAGAAGAGCATTGTATGGATTGAAGCAAGCTCCAAGAGCTTGGAACTATAGACGGGTGAAGTATCTCAATGATCTTGGATATCAAAGTTCAAAAGCAGACCCAAGTCTACTTATCAGAAGAACAGAGGAAGGTACAATCTACATTTGTATTTATGTAGATGACATTATAATCACAGGTACTTCAGATGAAGGAATCAAGGAGGTAAAGAGATTACTTGAGAAAGAGTTTAAGATCAGTGATCTAGGAAAGTTGTCATACTTTCTTGGAATGGAAGTCACTTATACAGATCATGGCATATATGTATCACAAGAAAGGTATCTTCTGAATCTATTGAAGAAGTTTGATATGGAAAATTGTAGAGAAGCTTCAACTCCACTTGAAGTTAATCACAAGCTCAGTAAATATGATGGTGCAGAATACAAATGAGGAAGTATCAATCTCTTGTGGGTAGTTTGATTTATGCTACACTAACAAGACCTGATCTTAGTTATGCAGTGGGAGTTTTGGCACAATTCATGCATTGTCCAAAGGACCCACATTGGATTGCAGGTCAAAGAGTTCTCAGATATATCAAAGGAACTATAAAGGAAGGATTATATTATCCTTTTACATCAGATTTGAAGTTGAGAGCCTATAGTGATTCAGATTGGGCAGGTAACCAGGATGACAGAAGATCAACTCATGGTTACATGATATACATTGGTGATAAGCTTGTAAGTTGGTTTTCAAAGAAACAACATACAGTAGCATTATCATCAACTGAAGCAGAATACAAAGGACTTGTGGAAGCAGCTAAGGAAGTCATATGGATGCAGACATTGTTCAAGAGCTTAGGTATTGATCAAGGTACACCTACAATACATGGAGATAATATGAGTTCACTTTATCTTGCAGCAAATCCAGTATTTCATGCAAGGACAAAGCACATAGAGATACATTATCATTTTCTCAGAGAAAAGGTAATGGAGAAGGAGATTGAAGTGGAGTACATTTCTACTAAAGATCAGATAGCAGACATAATGACAAAGAGCTTGGATGGTGTGAAGACCAGCAGATTCAAAAGCATGGCAGGAGTAAAAGAAAAGAAGATGATATGAAGAAACAGGGAATGTCAATTAGTGATTGAGGGGGAGCTGTTGGAGAAACACTCACTAATTGGACATATATTTGAAGGTCAAATCTTAGGAAGAAAACACCATGCCTATGTGAAGGGACAAATTCACAAGTGTATCATATTTGTAAAGTTAGTTCACTTTAGTTCTAGAAGTTTTTTAAAATCACGAGAATACGAAAATCTATATAAGTTAGTTTGTATCAACTGACGCAGAGAGAGAGAGAAGAAGAAGTAGAAGAAGGAGTTCATTTTATACGACTGAGTATAGTCGGGCTTCTCTGAGTGAGAAAGCATCTGTAAAACTTCTGAGTTTTCATAGCTATGAGAAAGAACTGAGTAAAGTTCTGTGTATGAGTCTCTCTCCATCATCTCCATAATTACCTACTGTGTGATGAGTTAAAAAAATCAAGTTTTCCAAGCAACTCGATGCCTGGCATCGAATCTCTGTTGATAAGTCATATTTTCATTTATCCTTGTCATTCAGTACTGAAGTGTTTGAAAACATGATGTTGTTGGAGCAACTCGATGTCTGGCATCGAATTCCAGTTGATAAGTCATATTCTAAGTGTCCATGAAATCACCTATAGTTTTGGTGTCCAAAAGATCAAGGTTTTATGCGGGAAGTCGATGCCCGGCATCGAATCCCTGCTGAAAAGTGGCCAAAAACACTCCAAGTTGATGCGCGGCATCGAATTCTCGTTGCAAGTCGATGCTAGGCATCGAATTCTAATTTTAAACAGGCGCTCTTACTATAACAGGAAAGATTTCCAATTTTGGAAGGTCATACAGGGTCATCTTGTGAGAGCCATAACTTGAGTTCTAGAGATCCATTTGATGCATATGATAGCTTGTTGGAAAGCACTACTTATCTAGTATTAGCCTATATAGTTTCATGGAGAAATAATACTTGAGCTAGGAGAAATTAGCAAAATACAGAAGGTATGTCATTTCGGTGACTAGGAATTTCTGTAGAAGCAAAGTTCTCAATTTAGGCTATCATTTCTCAAAGTTTGGAGTGGCAATGAGTTAATGGTGACCATAGAGGTGTTCTAGTGTCACATTAATTCATTTCTTGTGGTGTTTCATACATCAACAATTCTCACTAACATGCTTGTCATGCAAAAATGATGCCCTTGACTATTTCTTGAATTGACAAGCTGCACAAAATTTTGCATCTTTGCAACCTTGAATTTGGTAGTCCATTGACAATCTCCTTTGACTGTATCAATTTTAGCCTCTGGGAGTTTGCATGTCTAATTAGTTTGTGCCAAATCTCTATATCAGTGATAACTTCTACACCTTTTGCAAACATGGTTGCATTCATTTGAAGAATTTTCACATTCAAGGTGAACATCATACCCACTGTGTTTCCTTTTCCAATCAATCTTCCATCTTGTTTGTACTCTTCTACATATAACCAACCCATCACCATTCAACCTGACTTGTAATTCCTAGTCAACCATTTGTCCAATAGAAATGAGATTCTTTGTTATATTTGGAACACAATGTTGGTGATTCCTCTGCTTTGAAACCACTTATTGATGGTCGTCACGGCAAAGGCCCGAACCTTGTCAAGCCTGCGGAATTCACCGCGCCACCAAAAAGATGCTAAGCTAGAGTGATAATTAGAACACCTCTATAATCAGCAGTAGCTTAGCAAAGTTACTGTTACTCAAACATATAAGACTGCGTTTTGAATTTACTGAAAAATTCACTTGAACTTCACCGACCGTCACCGTAATTATATTGTAATCTTACCGGATTCAACTCCTATTCTGTTTCTAATTACTTCAAGTGATTATACAAGAAGTAAGGAAGTGATGCGTGAACTTCCTTTACTGAATGAACACTTTCTAAAGTTTAAGAAAAACTTCTCCGGTTTAGAATGCCTTCTTCCGGTCAGACTTTCTATTGTGTGTACATATCCATTTCACCAAAATCTTTGACGAACTGATAGTAGAGATGTCTAGCTATAAGATAAGCTATCTCTCATACAAAACCTTAATTTATTCTGCGAGATATACTTCGTTGTTCTACCGGAAAACACGTTTACTGAGAAAATTGTAACTGACCGAAAATGCGTTTACTGAGAGAGTACTGGGGGACACGTTTATTGAACGAACTGTAACTGTTAACAAACTTTCTACCGTAACACAAAAATACTTAGAGTTCTTCACATACGAACAGTGCACGCAAACTTCCACATGAACATGTGTTTTCTATTAGAGAAGATGTGTACAAACTAGCTTGACCTCTTCTTGCTCAAGCTATGGAAACTCTCCTATACTGAGTAGTTTCTCTTTACCATCTCTCTCGGATGAATACCTGACATTTCAGGTTTCTGTTATTCATCTTTACATACGTGATCTCTGGCGTCTTCTAAACAACTCTCTCTTCTCACCTGAAAATCTTCTTTTCTCTTTCTCTCTTTCTAACCTCTATATGCACTCTATTTAAACTGCGCGCTCTTCTCACGCACGTTCTAGCTCGCACTTTCCCCTTCTATTATTCTTATGCACGTTCTCTCTTTATATACAGTTTGATTCGGTGTAACGAACTCTAACAAACTCTGATTCTACAAGATTTTGTGTTGTACATAACGGTCGTGAATTTGTCCCTTCACTAAAGCTTTTGATTTTTTGAATACTTTGATTCCGCTTCTTTTTATCTTTCTTTTTCTTTTATGTTTGTCTGTATGTCAAATTCGTGAGTGATTCTTCAACACTTAACACATCAGCAAGATGTTTTACCTTTATGTCCTCCATAGATAATGCTATGTTTCATGTATGCTTGATAGGGTGTGATGCATCATCACCTATTTCAACATATCCAAGAACTCTCAGTTTCTGCAAACTACTAAACCATTCTGCATGATTGTTCATGTGATTTGAAGCACCTCAATCAACATAGTAGACATTAATATTCAATTTTGAAACATTAGCATATATCATATTCATCATGTGATGTTGGACCATGAACAACTTCTCAAAATCATCTGCACTTGTGGATGCATAGTTGATTTGTTGCCTTCTGTTATTTGATTCTTTAACCTGCAATCACATTCAAAGTCTCGAGGTTTACCACAATTCCAACATCCTTTACTCTCATTACCTAATCATTTCTTTAGAAATTCTATAGCCTCTTAGGCTTCCCATACCTTGAAACTATCCTCTACCCCTTGCATGATCCAAGTGTTGATCTTGGTCTGAATTATTGTGTCCTCTTCCTCTTTTGAAGCCTCTACCTCTGCCATAGTAGAATACCTGCTCAAAACAAGGCTTTCCTTGAGAGTTCCAGTCCTAACCAAGATTCTTTTCTTCAATAATCAACATGGATACCAGATTAGCGAAATTCAAAATATTTTCCCTAGTCTGAATAGATGTTTTGAACTGCTTATATGCAGCTCCTAAACCATGAAGGCACACTTCCACCTTATCATAATCATCTACATTCACACCAATGGATGCAAGTGACTCACATATGCTTTTGATTTCAAGATGTAGTCACTTATTGACATGTCCTTTTTCTCTAGGGTATGGAGTTCATTCTTGAGTTGCAATTTCCATGCCTTTGTATTGGTCTCATGCAATATGACCAAATTGTTCCAAGCCTCTTTTAGAGACTTGGCATCATGTATGTGCCCAATCATGCTATCCTCTATGCTAACAGATAGCCGATACATTACCTTTTGTGCGCCTTGATTCTATTCCGCATATTCTCTTAATTTTTTTGTAGTTGATTCCTCTCTAGTAATTGTGGAGCATTTTCATTCTCTCCTTCAATGTACTTTCAATAGCCTTTTCCCATCAGGAAATTTGTCATTCTGAATCTCCAATCATGGAAGTTGTTCTTATCCAGCTATCACTCATAAGCTCATTCATTCCATCCGTGTTTGCCATTTTTGTAGCAATTCACAACATTGCAAAAACACTACAAGCAGTACTTTTGCTTGAACACTATCACACTTTGATGTGACAATTCAATCTTAGAGAAACACAGTTTTTGTGTATCAACAATACATAGAATCGCTTGAAATTCTAGATTTGGAATTTTGAGTGTTTTCAAACAGGATGCAGGTTACAATTATTCAAAATCACCTGGTTTCTCTATGGCCCCCACATTGCATGCTTGGAACATAGGTCGAGATGGCTCCGAAACAAAAATCTGATAAAAACAAGTGACCCTAAAAGGATAACTTTGAAAATATTTTGATGCCTTCTACCTTCACACCAATTCTTTTAGCAACCTAAGGTCATTTGTGAATCACGCTTTCTCTGTGCCTTCTAGCATACTCTTCTCCATCGGCCTTCTCCACGAGCTCTCTACAACCACACTGGCTTTGATCAAGGACATTGATCACACATGTTGTTTGACACAGTCATTGTGGCCACCATAGTTTGTACTATGACCTAGTTAAACTTCATAGTAGTGTATACAAGACCATGGTGCAAGTCAAGATAGATGACTCTACCACTCATAACTTCATTAACTATGCTCTAGTCAAGAAGCTAAAGATTCCCCAACAGCCTAGTGCACATAAATACATAGTATCTATGCTGCAAGGGGAAGATAAGAGGATATGGGATACAATGGTATCTGTTGTATAATTACATGGGTCTAAGGGGTAGAACCCTTGGGTTTCTAGGTGTGAAACCCTTGGGATTTATGGTTTATTTACCCGTTTTAGATGGATCTTGAACCTTAGGTCTAATTCTCTAAGGTTGAGTACCTTAGGCTTGATTGGAAGCTTCTCCTAGCCACTTGGTTTGTACGCGAGAGCTTGGAGAGTCTTCTTTTAGAAGCCATGTGATTTCATGTGATTTCCTAAGCTTGGAAACCATGTGAACACCTTAGGGACCCATGTGAGGTACAAATGTCCCCTTGAGAGAGACTTACCCCCTTGGACTTAGAGCTATATATTGGAGGGGTTGGTTGGGTGGAAACACATCTCTCTCTCCTAGTGTGTGCTTGGATTGTTTGTCTTCTTAGTTGATTAGTTGATTATTTGTTCAATTGTGGAGGCTATTGAGACCTTCCACAGCAGTGGCATAGCCTTCTTGATTTTAGAATCCTTTTTGAAGTTGGAATTTTTGTGCAATCTTCGTGAACTTCCTCACACGAGCTTGTTCATGGACCTGTGACCTATCCATGAGCTTTTTCATGGACCTTAGGGACTGGCAAAATGTGCCTCATCATGACCCCCTACTGTCCATAGAAGGTTACAGGTGGGCAGCCATCAGAGCGGTATAGAAGAGCATAGCTTACAAGGAAAGGAGGAGGCGCTCACGTAACCTCTCTGTCTTCCGTTCATGATATATTAGAATTTCGTTCTCTTCATTTATTTGTAGTAAAATCATTGCATATGGGATTTGTGGCTCACGTTTCTAAAACCACATGAGTTTCTGAGTTTTTATTGCCCATCACTTTTGGCAATCTTTGAATATAACAGGAGGACGATAGTGCACATAGAATTTGAACTTGAAATGCTAAAGTTCATAGAGAGCTTGTGGCAAGCACGTGGACCCATGACTTTGCTTAATTTAATAAGCAAAGCAAAAACCTACGTGAATAGAAAATAGAAGGGACCGCTCACTCAGCTTTCTTCTTTGAGAGGATGTAGTGAGAATTCACAAGGTAACCATTTGTGAGCAATGCATCCCCAACCTTTTCACTGCTTAATTTGGGTGCATAATGTATAAGAGTCCTGCGGTCAAAGATGATGGAGAACAAAGGTTTCTTTCCCTCAAAGGTTTGTGTTGAAGATACAAACCGAAACATGGAGGAGCATGCAACTTCATCAAACTAAATCCAAGGAAGTATTTCGTTATCATATCCCTTGTTCTTTACATATTTTAATTTTCTATTGCCTAAATGGATGTATAATGTTAAGTATTCTCACAATATCTTATAGCTTCGAAGAAGCTACGATATATGGAGGATACTCATTCAAGATGCTATGAAATGGAGCTTCATCATCACATGAATTCGGTTTTAGTTTCATTTTCTTTTGTATTTATGTGGATATTGTATGAGTAAATACATATGAAATGATGCAAGTGTTCCTTGGAATATTAAAGTCATTATGGGATAGATTTCTCCATTCAATAAGTCAGGAGCACGGCACCATGCAGAACAAGCAAAGGCATGGAGAAGGGCTCTTTACAAGGACCAAGTAAGGATAAAGTTTGCATATTCTCCCATTAATATTGCATCCCATAGTCTAATGGCTATTTGTACATGATTGAACTAATGGTCTAGAAATTCTTTGCATAAATTTTGCATACATAAAGGATGATTTTATGCACATGCATAAGAGTATGATTTTCTTTTCTTTTTACAAAAGAAACACAAACATGTGCATGACTAGGCATAAAAGATTGTATCCACTAGTATGCACATATAAAATAGAGGCATGGTTTTGGAAATATATGCACGTATTGGGCACAAAGTAAGTATAAAGTGATGGACAAGGATGCCAATAGTGAACAACATGGGATGGCCCAAGCCTACTTCATCATTATGAGAACACTCAAATAAAGTCAAGGGATGGATGAAGCTTAATTTCTAGATAATTATTTGCCCTCTTTTATTTTTCTTCAAACTATGAAGCATGCACTACATGTTGTAAAGGAAAGAAACTCATAAATGGATGCATAGTTTCAGGTGGCCTAGTTTCTTTGGTAACATAGACAATTAATCATGGAAATGAATTGCATTATGCATCAAGTTAATATGGTTTTGGAAAGGAAAGATTAGATACGCATAATTATGGGCATGGTTTGCATTGTTGTAACTTGCATATAAAGTTGCATGGAAATTTTGCACCATCCTCTTAATAAACAAAGTTCCAAACTTGGAACTTAGCATGCTTTAAGGAGGGGTTCAATTTCTAAACCTTATGCATGCTACACCTTTTGCAATAAAGGTGTAAATGTTTTGGCATAAATTAAAATATGCATTTCTAATGTATTACATGGGTTTGAGAGTTCAAAGGGAGGTTTGCTTTATTTAAGCGTAAGTATAGTTACAAGTTCCATGATAGGAATAATGGTAGTAGAGCCAATTGGCCATTAGTAAAACTACCATTCACTCCCTATATAGTGGGACTATTATAAGCCAAGAAATAGTACATTGGTAAGATACATTAAGCTTAAAGCCCCTCTTGTGGAAACATTCTATAAAAACCCATGGCATGCTTGATTTGCAAGGCCATAGTCTTAAGGTAATAGCACAAAATTTTCTCTTTTAGAACCACATTACAGTGGTGGTAACTTAGAGCATCTACTCTCAAGATCTAAGAAAGACAAAATATGGTATAACAAAATCTTAGTTTTGGAAGATGAACATATTATTATTAGTTCTTTTCTTCAACAAAGTTCTTTGTTTCAAAGAACTAAAGAACTATTCAAAGCTTTCCATTTTTTTCCAAGAAAATGCAAGGCATGAAGAGAAGGTAAAACTCAAGGGTTGTAATAAACCCTAAGTACAATTTTCTAATTGTCCTAGAAATAAAGCACTATACAGTAAATAGAATGACCATCTACTTCAACGTAGAGATTTGATTGGCAAGTCAATTATTCTTTCTCAGATTATTGTAAGCCACCGGATTGGCAATTGTAAAATCTAACTCTTAACGAACGAAAAGGTCGTTGCGTAAATGTTGTAACCTTGATTGATGTTGTAACCTTTATATAAATCAATCAAAAAAGACGCTTCAGTGACACTCAGAGGAGTCACCAGACTGTTCGTCTTGTTGATGATGTCTATGTAGTTTCCGTGGTGTGTTTGAGAACTCTGAGTTATTCTGTGTCTTTTTGTTCTGTTTGATTATCTGCACCTGTACGGTACAGATTGAGTTACTATTATTGTCTCTATTGTTTACAGTGATTGTGTTTGGATCAGCTCTTAAGTTAGACCAAGTGATTCTGTATTACGGTAATGATAGTTTCGCCGTTGTCTGTTGAGAACGCATCAACTGGATTGTAATCGGTAGATTTTGGAAGAGTCTGATTATAGAATAGTAAGATTGTAAGAGTGTACCCAGAGTCTTGATAAGTAAATTGTATTGACAGAGATTTTTAATGTTAGATTACGATCATGTGAGTGAGTTGATTTGGGAAAATCAAGTATAGGGCCTCTATTTTATAGACCCCTTCCACTCCCAAGAACCTGATATATGTTTAAACGCATCTCTGACGGCAAGACCCGCGTTTAACACTGGCGCCGTCTGTAGGAAAGTGGCACCAAATTGTTGCAAAGCGATTATCCGAAAGTGGCACTAGAGCGTTGTAAATTGATTGTGAGAAAGTGGTCATAGATTGTGAATCGACTAGTAGTACGCAAAGTATTGCAACGTGATATATGCCGGTTACTCGTTCCGGTGAAACGTACCCGAAGTATAGGAGAAACGAACAGTATTGGGTGATACCTAATTTGCTCAGGATGCCCCCAGGAGCTAGAAGTGCAGATAAGTTTAACCCAGTTTTCAAGGAAGTGAAGAACGTTAGTAGTGATTCCGGTAACATTCCGGTGGAACATACTACAATTTCGGAAGATTTCGATGCGATTTCGGCACAGTCTGTCGAAGATATAGTAACTCCAGAATCTACCAGGATGCAGTATGCAGTTAACTTAACACCATCTGGACAAGATTCGAGTTTGTCTGTGGATAGAAGCGCGTTGGCCAAAGAAATCAGTGAAGGTGAAAAAGTACCTTGTTTTGGTGAAATTTCGACAAATTCCGGTGATATTTCGGTCCCAGTTATAAAGAGTTCATAGTCTCCCGGTGACGTTTTACCATTTCCTGGTGAATCTTCATTCCAGTCACCACTATTCAGAGTAAGCTTCCCTACATTTGATATCAAGGAAGAAGGTATCTTATTCGAAGCTGAAATTCGAAAGAGACTGAACAATATTATCAAGCCAGAGAGTGCATAGGCTGACGATACAGATTCCGAAGATCAAGAAATTCAACCTCGGAACTCAGGAGATAGTAACAATACAACAACAAGCACCATGAGTGGGCAACAACAACAACAGCAACAATAGCAGCAACAACAACAACATCTACTTCCACCTCGTCCGGTTCCGACAGGAGTTACTTACACAAAATTCGGTGGATTTCCAGGTGATGATCCTAATGCTCATGTACTAACTTTTGAAATTAGTTATGCAGTACTTAATCATCCACCTGATTTGGCGTACAAGGCCATAGTATTCCAGTCAACACTAGTTAATGAAGCCGCAAGGTGGCTTATCGAATATGATATCAACCATTTCGGTACCTATGAAGCAGTAAGAGATGCGTTTCTGCAGAGATTCCGGCTAAAGAAGAACCCTGCCGAAATTTTTGATTACCTGCAAAACAATAGACAGAAGATGAATCAAACAGTGCAGGAATATGCCACCCTATTCAGAACTCATTTAAGACAACTACCATCGGCCCATGCAAACTTGCCGGATGATATCATCACACAGTGGTTTATTAATGGTTTGACTCCGCAGCTCCGATAGATTATGATCATTCGTTGTGTGGGAGCTATGTCGCTAGATGTGGTTATTGCAATGGCCCTGCAGCTCGAGAATAAGGTTGGAGGTTTTACCGAAGATTTGGAGTGGTTAAAATCTAGTAAAAATGTTGCAAAAGATCCGGCTAGACAAATGTACTGCACCACGTGCAAGAATTCAGGGCATACCATTGTCACATGTGCCCTTAATCAGATGTATTGCGCTATCTCTAATACAAACGGACATTCCACCAAAAATTGTGCTTATAATGCCAAAGTGCAGGGAACAGCAACAATAAATGTAATTATACAAGTACCAGGACAGCCTGCCACCCACTATGTACCACCTCAGAGGAGAAATAATCAGTAGCAAGGATACAGAAATTATAGAGGACGGAGGAATACCAACTATAATGGAAATCGTTGGCAGACAGGAACATCACAAGAAGGAAATGTCTTGCCACCACCTCGCTATCATTTTTGCGGTGAATTTGGTCACATCAGAAGATTTTGTAAAGATGCAACTGAATATGATGAGAGGAAAAAAGAGCGCCAGAACCCAATGACAAATATGGTTCATATCACACCATTAGAAACACAAGCTGCAGTAGTCCAGACCCGATCCGGTAAGCCGTTGCAACCAGCGGCGGAAGTATTCGAACCAGGTATTCGTGAGCAACAAAGAATGTATGACAAAGCTAGTCAGTGGACCACCACAGAACCTCCAGTGTTTCTAGATCCAATTCCGGTGACACAAGTTCCGCTGCCAAAGGAAACCGCGTAGGAGCAAGAGTCAATCCCAGTAACCAATGCATCGTCTTCAGAATGAGTAAAAAGTACAAGTCAAGTAGATCAGGCATGGGAAATTTTATCTAAGGCATCCATTACTCTTCCTCTTGGACAGTTACTGGCATTAGTACCAGGAGTTCGGCAACAATTCCAGCAGCAGTTCAGTTCTGTGTCTTCCTGCATTCCAGCAACAACGACAGTACAACCGGAAACTAACTCTACGGTGGATCATTCGGTCCCTTTAATTACGGTATGGTACAAAAATCATAAGATTACTCAAGTACTAATTGATGGTGGATCTGGTGTAAACATAGCTACTGCAGCACTTTGTAAAAAGTTAGGCTGGACCGAAATTGAACCTGTCTAGTTTTTTGTTAGAATGGCCGACCAATCTAGAGTCCACCTAGTAGAACTTGTATGGAATGTCCCAATCACTTTGCAGGGTACAAATTTTAAGATGACTTTTGTAGATTTAGAACTACCGGAGTCTAGTCTTGATTATAATCTTCTTTTCGGCCGTCCTTGGTTGAAACAAGCTAAGGTTATGCAAGATTAGTCAGCCCAAGAACTTACTTTTAAGGACAACCACCAAAAATATGTTGTAAAATTAGATGCTATTCAGCTCTGTGAACTACATGCTAGACCATACGTAGCAGAACCGGTCCATATGCTAGATGGGTTATCTGATGATGAAGAAGAAGAATGTTTAAAGAATAACATTGATTTGATTTCCTTGGGAACTGTCGACTTGCAATCTCTTGTAGATAACTGGAATCCGGAAGTGTGTATGGTGGTGCCTATGACCGAAGAAGTAGAGACAGAGGATACTACTGCTAAGGATGAAGCTACTATACAGCAACTTTTGTAGTCAGTCGATGATTCAGGAAACCCTCGTCAACTCTATGTTCTTGAAGGTCAGTTGATAACTTATACTTTAGGAGATGAAGTAAATCCGCGACCTGTCAAATAAAGGAAGGGTTGTCTGAAACGTTTCAAGCAAATTTGATCCAGGTTCTTTGTGAGTTCTCTGATGTTTTTGCATGGGATTATTGTGATATGAAGGGTCTGGACCCTCGCATATATCAGCATCGAGTCGTACTTAAATCGGAGGCAAAACCAATTAAACAACCCAGCTACAGGATGAATCCTAACTATGCAGCACAGGTAAAGGCAGAGCTTGATAGGTTTCTACAAGTCAGATTCATCGTTCCAGTAGAACATGCTGAGTGGATATCTCCAATTGTTATTGTCCCCAAGAAAAATAAGCAACTCCGAATATGTGTGGATTATCGGAAACTGAATGCAACCACGGTGCCTAATCCGTTTCCTCTTCCATTCCTTGATACAATGCTAGACAGAGTAGCAGGACATGAAATGTACTCCTTTTTGGATGGTTACAGTGGGTATAATCAAGTCAGAATGGCTGAACAAGACATACCAAAAACAGCTTTCATTACCAATTGGGGTGTTTTTGCTTGTACAGTCATGTGGTTTGGATTAAGAAATGCTCCTAGTACTTTTCAACGATGTATGCAGGAAATCTTCTCCCCCTATCTTACTTCTTTCATGCAAGTATATCTAGATGATTTCTCTTTATTTGGTAAGATGGAGCACACCTGTATCATTTACGGTGTTGCTTTGAGAAGTGTCATGAATACAGACTCTGCCTGAACCCAAACAAGTGTGTGTTTGCGGTTTCATGTGGGAAGTTGCTTGGCCATATTGTGTCTGCACAAGGCATACAAGTTGATCCAGATAAAATTGCAGCTGTGTTAGAAGCACTTGTGCCTACTACACCAAAAGAAGTGATGAGATTCATGGGTCAAGTCAGATGGCATGGTCGACATTTACAGTGGCTTGCTCATTTGGCAATACCCTTCAATAGATTAATAACCAGTACTCCTCGATAGTTTGTTTGGACTCAGGAATGTCAAACAGCATTTGATCGTCTAAAAGGCTTATTAACGTAGGTTCCAGTTCTACAACCTCCTGATTGGGAACGTCCATTTCATGTTTTTGTAGATGCATCAGATATAGCCATTGGAAGTGTCTTAATGCAACAAACTGATAAGTGGTTTCGGCCTGTTTATTATGCAAGTAGAAGGCTCACTACTGCGGAAAAGTATTATTCTGTAACTGAAAGAGAATGCCTTGGTTTAGTATATTCTGTAAAGAAATTTTGGCATTATTTGTTAGGCCGAAAATTCGTCTTTCATGTAGATCATGTTGCGCTAGTATATCTGGTTCAATAGAAGCATTTAGGTGGTCGTTTAGCACATTGGGTTCTACTATTACAAGAGTTTGATTACAAAGTAATTCATCGACCTGGAACTGCACATGCATTAGCAGATTTCCTTTCTCGGTTGGATTCCAGTGAAGCTCCGGTCGGTGTTGATGACACCACACCTGCAATTTATGTTACTGACCCAACTACTGATGAATTTGCAGAACCTCCTGTGACATCTACTTACTATGATCAGTTATTAACTTTTCTTACTGATGGATATCTTCCTGCTCAGACTTCTCCTGCAATGCATAGGAAAATTGCAGTTTACAATCGCAGATTCTGGTTGATTGCTGGAGAATTGTATTATATGGATCACACTAGAGTCTTACTTCGTTGTATTCCTCCACATGAAGTAAACTCAATTATCACTCTGGCACATTCCATACCTTCCGGTGGACATTTTGCGGCAGATTTAACACACCGAAAAATTCTGCAAAGTGGGCTTTGGTGGCCTACCATGCACAGAGATGTATCTCAGTTTGTCAAATAGTGTGACAATTGTCAACGGTCTGGACAGCCTTTACAATGACATTTTTTCCCTCTCCAACCTGTATTACCATTGGAACCTTTTCAGAAATGGGGTCTTGACTTTATTGGACCAATCACACCTCCAACAATCCTTAGCAACAACAGATATATTCTGACATGCACAAATTATGCTACAAGATGGGCAAAAGCTTGGGCTTTACGGTTCGCTACAGCTATTTTGGTAGCAAAATGTTTAATGAAAGACATATTTCCACGATTTGGGTTACCTCTAGAACTAGTGACTAATGAGGGCACACATTTTGTTAACAATTTAATGAAAGTGCTCACACGCTCTTTTCAGATTTTGTATAAATTGAGTTCTCCTTATTACCCTCGTACTAATGGCTTGGCTGAAAGTACAAACAAGACCTTACTGAGTATGCTTCATAAATTGATTGTCGAATCACCAGAAAGATGGGATCAATTACTACCTGCAGTATTATGGGCATACCGGACTACTTACAAAGTTGCCACCGGACTGACTCCTTTCAAACTTGCATATGGAATGGAGGCAATTGCACCAATGGAGCTTGTAGTACCAAGCTTACGTGTGGCCATCTCTCAGAAAATTTTACCTGAAGATTCTTTGCCATTTCGGATGGACACACTCAGAGAACTAGATGAGCATCGCTAGGAAAGGTTTCTGACTCTTCAAGAAGTGCAATTACGGCAAGCTCGTACACATGATCGGTATTTAGAAACTCCAGTTTTTACGGTAGGGCAACTTGTGCTGTTTTATAATGCAAAATCAAACCACTCTGCTGGAAAATTCAAGTTACGCTGGTTTGGTCCTTACTGTATTACTGAACAAGTGGGCCCAGCAACTTTTTGGTTGGCTACTTTGATCGGAATTCTTCTTTCGAAAGTGATAAATGGTCCAAAGTTGCAGCCGTATCACCAAGCGCCTGATTCGCACTGAAGTATTCTGCAGTTGCCCGCGTATTTTTGCTTTTTTTTCTTTTCTTTTCCTTTTCAGTTTTGTGTGATTAATAAAATAAGTCTGTAAATATCCTCGTTTCATACCTAACTATGATCTACAGCCACCCTGCATTATCATTCTGCTCATGCATGCACACCGAAGTTATGAGGTTATCATTTCAAACATCGCGCGATGATTAACAATTTCAATTCCTTCCTGCTGCCAAATATCTACTTAACCTTTTTCATTCCACTGTTAATCGCTATTGTGTCTGTGTGTTTTGCGTGCTTGTGCTCTCTGTCTACCCTGTGCAATTGTATTCTGTGCTTGCTATTCGTGTGCGCACCATGGAAGCGTTAGCAAACTTTACTACGTTCCGTGACGGACTCCCCGCAGATGTAGGTGAGTTCCTGCATGTCCGTGGATTGGCTAATTCACTGAGTTGCCTTGGCATTCAGTGGAATGTCACCCGTTCTACACCCAAATCATCAACGCCATCGCTGCCACACCTGCTACGGAGCAGAGTTGGTCAATAACCTCATTACCTTCTAGGGTAGTTATAGCTCTACAAACCTTTGTTGATGCATTCCGACTCTCTCTGAGAGGTCGAGAGAATGGACCTAGTCTTCCCATCGCCAAAATGAATCAGTTGTTTCCCAGACATTCCTCTAATGAATATGCTATTCTTTGTCGCCCTGAGCCTGAAAGATCCGCATTACAGTTTTTAGTAGCTATCCTCAACCTGCAAAAGCGTACATATGGCATATCTCGCCCTTTCTATTCGGCAATAGATATGGCTGCAAGAGAGCCTGTGAACTTTGCATCATATTATTTCCGCCGCATTCATCGAGAATGCGTTTCCATCATTAAACAGGTCAACAAGGGAGAAATGCCCCAATCATGATTACCGCATATATTAAGTTTTTTGTTTCTGGCAATACAAGCAGCACAACCACCACCCAGAGGTCCGATATTACACCGTGAAGAATCTGCGCAGATCCTGGAAGATGATGAAGAGGATGACAAAGAATTATTCCAACTCCTCCGCCGAAAGTGCATCAGAATAAGCTCTTCCGATAGCCAAGTAAAGGGATCGGTCGCCGAACATGAAGATGATGACAATGAAGAAGAGACTTTTCACGACACCGCTACCTCCATGCACCATGATTCGTCCACCCAATCCTCTCCAAAGCAGCAACAAGAGCATGATGAGACCACCAAATCCGGAGCCAACTCCTCTCAAGAAGAATCTGAGCAACAATCCGAACAGGAAAAGCAAGAAGATGGGCAACCTATCATTAAGGAAATTTTCGAAGAACTGATTAAAGCAGTGGAGTCTGCAGCTACCAAACCTGATGACACTATGCAACAAACCATCGAACAGGTATTAGAAATAACCACTGTTCTTCTCACTCCTCCACTCGAACCTCCGATTAACCCCATTCTCCCTGCTCCACCTATTGTCCATGAGGAACCTTCTGCTTCATCTTCCTCACCAAATTACTCTCCTCCCTCTTCACACCAACTTTTGATAGCCTCTTCATCCCAGCAGCCACTTCCTCCATTTCCCATATTTACCGAACTTGAATCCTTGGGGCGCATGATTATACAATTTTCCTAGCAGCTTTCGATACAATTAAGATAAGTTACATAGAATATTCGTCAGGAACTACAACATAAGGTGGATACCCTTGAAGCAGACATCACTCCTCTACAGGAAGAGATCAATGCGATCAAAGCAGAAACTCATGATCTGCACTTCTAGATTAACCAACTCCAAGCCACACTTGCCGAACAGGAAGTAGTTACCAGTCAACGAGATGTGGCACTGGTAGAAGTCCGAGAAAAAGAAGAATTATTAAGTGTTGTTGATGTCGAACTAGTTTAGTTGAAGTAGTGAATCCAAGATAAAGAGGATGCACGTATAGCTCTGGGCAATCTTTTAGAAGAGACTAGAGCACAACTGAATGAAGCAGTACAGAAAGGACAAGAGATGGCTGATTTGGTTAAGAAGACTAATGAAGAACTCCAGAGAAGCAAGTTTGATTTATCTGAAGTAAACAATATTCTTAAACGCAAATTGACCATGGAAGCTCAATTACAGAAAAAGATAACAGGGATCAGAAGAGAGCGTGATGCTTTTCATCGAACAATCCAATTTCAGAATCAAGAGATAGAAAGAAGAGAGAATCAGCTGGATGCTCAAAAAGAAAGACTGTCTCAAATTGATAAGCAGATAGCAGATATGAAAGTTAGTCGTGATGCGGCTCTGTCAAATGAATTTTACTTACAGGAAGCTTTTCTACAGACCCAGGCAGAAAGTTTAATAAGCCAAGTTATTTCGTTAAGCTCAGTACGGACAGATGCTCAGCTCGTAGAACTAGATATTTTGAAACAGATGTTAGAGACATTGAAAAAGAAAATTGCCCGGACATTTAGATTAGCTAGAACTATGTATTTAGAAGGAATAGTAGATGAACGGTAATTTTTGTATACTTGCGGGTTTAAGTCCACCGTGCGTGCCAGTGTAAGCCGCTGGATTGGCAATTGTAAAATCTGACTCTTAATGAACCGAAAGGTTGTTGCATAAATGTTGTAACCTTGATTGATGTTGTAACCTTTATATAAATCAATGAAAAAAGACGCTTCGGTGACACTCAGAGGAGTCGCAAGACTGTTCGTCTGGTTGATGATGTCTGTGTAGTTCCCGTGGTGTGTTTGAGAACTCTAAGTTATTCTGTGTCTTTCTGTTCTGTTTGATTATTTGCACCTGTACGGTACAGATTGAGTTACTGTTATTGTCTTTGTTGTTTACAGTGATTGTGTTTGGATTAGCTCTTAAGTTAGACCAAGTGATTCTGTATTACGGTAATGATAGTTTCGCCGTTGTCTGTTGAGAACGCATCAACTTGATTGTAATGGGTAGATTTTGGAAGAGTCTGATTACGTAATAGTAAGATTGTAAGAGTGTACCCAGGGTCTTGATAAGTAAATTGTATTGACAGAGATTTTTAATGTTAGATTACGATCATGTGAGTGAGTTGATTTGGGAAAATCAAGTATAGGGCCTGTGTTTTACGGACCCCTTCCACTCCCAAGAACCCGATATATGTTTAAACGCGTCTCTGACGGCAAGACCCGCATTTAACATTACTCATTATGTCACAAAAGATGATATCTAGTTGAGATATAAACTAGCTCTATCATCAAGTGACATAAAGGGATTTGTAGAGTATATCTAAATCATGGAACAATTCAAAAGTCAATTTTTTGAGACTATTCTTATCAAGTTGCAATTAAGACTTGCTGAGTTATAATTTCATTGTGACATGAGAAATAGTTATGCTTAGCAATGGAAATGACATCTACAAGTCTAAGAAGTAATAGCTCTTACTTGATCAGACTAAAACAAGGTTTTATCCAAAGATCCAAGCCAAAGTTACCTTTTACTAAAGTGGAAGTGTAAGTTAGATGGTATGGGATGTCTAGGTTTACATTGATGCTTAAGTAGATTCCTAGTATGATACATCAAATTTATGGGTAATCCAGACTTGAAACTTTGGGATATTTGTTCAACAAGCTTGGAGGAAAGTTAAAAGCTCTGAATAGTTCTTTTAACCAGGGAGAACAATAAAAGATTGAAAATAAACTCTTTCAAATACTTCTAAAGAGCACAATTTTCAATTTACTTGCAGGTAGTTTTCGAGGATGAAAACTCTTAGGGAGGGGAGAAAGTCCCCAAAGAACTTGTACATTATGCCTTGAAAAGACCAAATAGGATATTGCAAGGTAAACGATATGCAAGAAATAGATAAAGTTGAAGTACTTCCTCGTATTCTAGTACTTCATATATCTTTCATTACATCATTCCAACTAAATGAAGTTCTCAAAGAACCGCAATGCAAGAGAAGACTTGCATGCACCATAATGATTGTATAAATCCTAAGTGGGTTAGGAAAAGAAGTTGGATGAGCTATAAAGGATAAACCTAAAGGTATCTTGATGCTTTATGGGGATAACATAACATACATTATGGATCCCAATAACATAGACTTAAGGAAAATGACTTCCTCTATGAAGCATAACGGCTAGATCCCCAAGTAAAACCCCAAGGTAAAGCATTGAACATGAAGGGATCTATTGGAGAAAGACCTAGTCTTATCTCTTATTTTGGTAAAAGAAGAGAAGAAAAGCCAAAAGACCCAAAAAGGGTAAAGATCAATTCAAACTTTAAGATTGATAAGATGAGTCACACCACATTAAATGGTTAACCAAATATTTTGAGTATGATTAGTGGTGGTGTATCTAAGCACCTCAGTCTTTGCTCTCATAATTTGGTACCATAGTATGAAGGGCATTTAAAAGGATAGAGCATGTGAGAAGATATAGAGACATATCTATGTGGATTGGATGAAGAACCCACTGGTATGGGACGGTGGGTATTGAATCCCGTTGAGTGCTTTTTCTTGATGGCCAGAAGAAAAAGGGACTCATGATCCAATGGAATATGTCAGGAAGATAATGTCTAGGAATAGGCATCTTCGTCAATTATCCTCTCAAAGGGAAGAATTCTTCCAAACCTAATATTAAAGGTTCTATTTCTCAATAAATTTTATCGATAATTAGAAACAAAGAGAGGATCAACTTCTTTGAGCTTTAAGGTAAAACCCAAAGGTTGAAGCTCTAAAACCTTCATCAAAAAGTATGACTTGGAACTCAAAGAACCTAAAGATGATCTTAGGCCATGCTTGAAAGAAAGCTAAGAAAATTCATCTTTTGGATACTTAATAATTTAAGTTAACTGAAGAATAAGAAGGATCAACTTATGCTGTCGACATAAGACATCTTAAATAAAACTAGAATATAAAGGGAGAGAAATTCTAGAAGGATCAAGAAGACCTTTAAGTTTTGAGATCCAACTAAAGATCCATAAGGATAAGCATTGAAGAAATTATTAGAATAATCTATTTCTACTTAAGACCTTAAAGAGAACACGATCTTTTGTACTATGAGTTCCCATCTTGGGACATAGTTATAAAGATCTTAACCTTTTTTGGAAGAACAAGTAAAATAGATTCCAACCAACTAGAGTATTCAATAGTTAGATAGATTCCTATGGGTTCTAGTTGCTTAAAATTGGATGCTCAAAATTATGTAAAGTTTTGAAACAATATTGAACCCACTTTATGTAAGCTATTCAAATTCTCTCTGAAGATAAAGAGGATGTTATATCCTTAGACCATTGGTTGGGCAGGGATTATATAATGAAATTCCCCTCTATTTAGATTTATTGGAGGCAAATTGCAAACAAGAAAATCCACCCGTTTCACTAAAAGAGAGGAAGTGATTTAGGCAAGGATTATGAAATATTCGTATTCCTTTTAGAAAAATTTGGATTCTAAATTGAGAGATGAACTTGATAAAGAAACCTTAAGAAGCATTCATCTAATTTTTTAGGTTCCTGCACAAGTGGTACAAAGAGACCAACCAAGGTATCTCACTTTGAATTCACCTAATTCACATGTTTGAGCTATGAAGACCCAGATGGCACATGGCTTAAACAAGGAAATAGGCAGGGATGTTCTCTTCCACCCTTTTCATTCTTTCCATACTTTGCATTCGAAACGGTTCTTTTTTGTATGCAAAATTAGATGGAACTTTGAATGATTGGGGCAAGGAATCAGACCACACATGGATTCTCCTCTTTTAAAATTTCAATCGGGATAGAAATCACCCTTTTGAATAAAGAGGCAAATTAGAGAGATGAAGGCCATAATCCTCAAGATTGATCATGGAACATGGGGGAATACCCCAAGGTATATATCACCACTCATTTTTGAGGACGGAAATGCTTTTAAGGGGGGGAGAATGTTCCATAATTACATGGGTCTAAGGGGTAGAACCCTTGGGTTTCTAGGTGTGAAACCCTTGGGATTTATGGTTTATTTACCCCTTTTAGATGGGTCTTGAACCTTAGGGCTAATTCTCTAAGGTTGAGTACCTTAGGCTTGATTGGAAGCTTCTCTTAGCCACTTTGTTTGTATGTGAGAGCTTGGAGAGTCTTCTTTTAGAAGCCATGTGATTTCCTAAGCTTGCAAACCATGTGAAAACCTTAGGGACCCATGTGATAGAATGTACACATGTCCTCTTGAGAGGGACTTACCCCCTTGGACTTGGAGCTACATATTGGAGGGGTTGGTTGGGTGGAAACACATCTCTCTCTCTCCTATTGTGTGCTTGGCTAGTTAGTCTTCTTAGTTGATTAGTTGTTCAACTGTGGAGGCTATGGAGACCTTCCACAATAGTATCCAACTTGGAAGTCAAGATATGGGATTACACTGACCATATGGACTTCCAAATCATGAATATGGAGAGGACAGACCATGATTTAGGAAGAGAGAGGTTATGGGGCTTTGGAGACACACTTAAACACAGTTACCAAAACAACACTCTTGAGTTTGAAAGAAATGGAACTAAAGTTGTACATCGGGAGAAAGAGATGTACCTAGTGCACCTGTAATCTCATCTTTAGAGTTGTATATTCTTTGTCATTTTCAACATGTATAGGAGATCTTTTTGTTGTATAGTTAGGATTTTGAGCATTGTACAGACACTTCATCTGATGTATATTTTCATGCTAGAAATGTAAATATGGATGGACATGACGTTTTACTATTCTTTCTTGCAAGAGTATGTTGTTAAAGGTTTTAAAGATCTTGTGTTTGAATTTAGAGATGTTTTTTCAACTAACTTACCTAGAGGGCTACCACCTGAGAGAGGGGACATTCACCATGCTATTGAGGTAGTTACTAGCAGGAACCCTACTTGAATGCCACCTTATAGGCCTTAGTGTTGGGCTAAGTATCTCAACCCCTAGGAAACAACGAAGCACAAATGGCCTCCACAAGTACACTTCTTTGACCTCTACAGACTCATCCATTCTCTTTCTCAGAAAATATGCAAAGAACTGTAGTGAGCTTTTGTGGACTTGTAGTACACACCAAGATCTTTCCAAAAAAATATATATTTCACTCCAAATGGATGTTTACACAAAGAGAAACAATGTCCTCAATATAATCTAGTTGAATGCTCATAGTTGCTAGTCAAACAAAGACCTCACTTCACTCCATCAAGCTTTTCTCAAAATATAAACAAATAATCAATGCCAAAATTGTTCTAACTTTAGAGCACTCTATATGCTGCCCAATGACACAAAAAGCATAGCAAATGGATACCTAAAGAAGGAGAACCAGCCATTATAGCCCAGAGAAAAATAGTTCCAATAGAGCCACACAATGAGAGATGTCAACCACCTAACTTAATTAAAATGTACATTTCTCCCAAAATATGTAGAAAATTCTCCCGATAATTGGTGAGCTTAAAATAGACTCTAATAAATATCAATGAGACAAGAATTACATTAAATGGATACACAAAGAGGGAGAACCATTGCCAAAACTCAACGGTAGAGAGTCACAACATTGCCTGCACACACACCTACTCAAAGAAAACAAACAAGAAAGTAGGAAGCTTGCTTATTACAACTCCATCACTTAGTGCTCACTCTACATGAATTAAAATGCCAATAAGATGGCCTAAAATAAGTCAAGATACATGCAATACTGAGAAGTGTGCCCTTAAAATCTAAGAATTACCTTTCCAAATCAGCCTCCTAAATTGGAGGACTTAGTTGAGATGACTTAGTTAGTGGTTGAGTGACTTTTCTTGATGGAATCTCATGGATTTTGGATTCCTTAGATTGCTCCACATGTCCATGATTTATTTCCCATGAATGTTTTGCTTGAAGCTTGACTTATAACACTACCCCTCAAGCTTCAATTCTTCATCTTCATCCAAGCTCCTTCATGTTGATATATTGCTTGAACTTTGAAATCTTCATTCCATCCAAATCCTTTGTAAACATGTCAGCAAGTTAGTCCTTGGTACCAAATTGATGCACTCAAACTTCATTGGATATCACCTTTTCCCTTATGAAGTGATAGTGCACTTCAATATGCTTGGTTCTAGCATGATAGATAGGATTCGATGCTAGATGAATGCTACTCATATTGTCACAAAAGATTGGATATGTGTCAACATGCAAGTTAAGCTCCATAGATAACTTCTTAATCCACATTAGCTCACATGTGACTTGAGCCAAAGTTCTATACTTAGCCTCAATGGAAGATAATGTCATTGTGGGTTGCTTCTTTGAAATCCATGAGATGATCTTGCTATCTAGCATGACTAGGTAACCACTTGTGCTCCTTCTATCTTCATTCGAAGTGGCCCAATTGGCATTGGAGTAAGCTTTTACTTGCATATCATCATCAAATAACTAGAAAAATCCTTCATTTATAGTGGCCTTGAGATACCATAACATTCTTCTTGCAGCTTGCAAGTGTGTAGTCCTTGGACTATGCATAAACTGTGATAACAATCCAACTCCATATGCTATATGGAGCTTAGTTATTGTGGCATAATTGAAAGATCCTACAATAGATCGATACAAATTCACATCCTCTATTGGTTCTCCATTAAGGGAGCTTAGATTTACATTAATTTCCATGGGATTTCAAATAGACTTGCAATTTAGCATCCCAAACCTTTCAAGTAGGCCTAGAATATACTTCCTTTGTATGAGAATAAAACCTTCTTCTTTACATACAACTTCAATGCCAAGAAAATACCTAAGCTCTCCAAGATCAAAGATCTTAACTCCTTTCCAAGCTTTTCCTTGATCTCTTCAATGCCTTTTGCATCATTACCTATAATGATAAGATCATTTACGTACACACACATGTAGACTGAAAGTTCTCCTCTTTATTTGATGAAGAGAGATGGATGTGCCGTGCATTGATTATAAACACATTTGATCAACTACTCCACAAATCTTCAGTTCCAAGTCCTTGGAGCTTTCTTTAGGCCATAAATGGCTTTCTTCAACCTAAAAACATGATGTGGAAACTTTTTATGAATAAAACCTAGTGGTTCTCCATGTATACCTCTTCCTCCAAGTCTCCATTGAGAAAGGCATTCTTGATATCCAATTGGAAGAGCTTCCATCCTTTGCTTGTAGCCACTACAATGAGTGTCCTAATTGTGCTCATCTTTTCCACGGGGTTGAATGTCTCTTCAAATTCCACTCCATTTGTTTGTACAAAACACTTTGCCACAAATCTTGCTTTCAACCTAAAAATACATCCATCTAAATTCCTCTTTACTTTATACACCCACTTATTACCTATTACCTTCATGTCCTCCTTCTAGGGAACTAGAGTCCATGTTTGATTCTCCTCAAGTGTGTCAATCTCTTCTTGCATTGTCTCTTTCCATTCAGTGTATCTCCTTGCATCTTCATAATAATCGGGCTTATGATCTTCTACTACTTTGTTCATATATGTATAATGAGTGTCCATGTAAGAATCATAAGTAAACCTTTGCTTTGGATAATTAACCCTAGAAGAATTCCTTTATTCACCTTTTGAGGAATAAACCTCCTTTGCCTTGGATACTTGATCTCTTTCTTTGATGTGGCTTCTTTCTCCACCCTATGTCCTTCATCCTCTTCAACCTCATTACTTTCTTCATCCAAATCCACCAATGTTGCTTTTCCTTTGTTGATTGATTGTGGTTCATAGCTTGATGAAGGTCTTGCCCTCCATGGTGAGTTCATGCGTGAATTATCTTCAGTGATGGAACACCTTGGGTCGCTTAGCTCTAAGTCCATTTGTTCTTCATCATCTCCATGCTTTTCTTCTTCATATTCTTGCATAAAATCATACTTCTTATACCAAGGGAGTAGCTCATCAAATGCTACATCCCTTGATATCCTCAAGTCCTTTGTGTCTGGGTTGAAGCACCTGTAACATTTATGATCATTTGAATATCCTAGAAACACACACTTTTCTGCCTTTGGTTGTAGCTTGTGCCTCAATTGACTTGGAACATGTACATAACAAGTACATCCAAATATTTTCAAGTGGAAAAAGATCAGGTTTCGTACCATAATATGCTTGGTATGGTGTCAAGTCATGGATCCCTAAGGTAGAACCCCTATTCATAAGATACACAATGGTATTTTTTGCATCATTCCAAAACATGTTAGGTGCATTCATCTCATTAAGCATTGCTCTAGCGATCTCCACACTGTATCTATTCTTTCTCTCTACTACCCCATTTTGTTGGGGTGTGTACCTGTAGGTTATTTTCCTCTTGATTCCTTGATCCCATAAGAAATAAAAATTTCATTGGAGAAATATTATCCCCCTCCATCAGACCTTAGCTTCTTGATATATGTACATCTTTCCTTCACTAGCATTGCCTAGAATGCTTTGAAACATGTAAACACATCTAATTTGTTTTTTATGAAATAAAACCAAACCATCCTTGTGCAATTATCTATAAAAGTGACACTGAGTACGTGTTAACTCCAATGGATTCCTCCAAATTATTTGTTACATCCAATGGATTTCTCTATATGTATCAACTCCAATGGATATTGGATTATGTAGCCACTCTTCTTGAATGAAATTCTCTCTTTCTTCCCTAGTTGACAAGATTCAAATAAATGCTTCATACCTTGTCCTTGAAATTTGGGAAGCCCTTCAACGAGTGTTGCTCTAGCACAATGGTAAGTACCACGTTAAGAAGCTTCACCTCCTTAATTTTCAATCCGCGGAAGAGATAGGAGTGATATGAAGATCGTGAATGTGAGATGATGTGAGAGTGAAGGTGAGAAGCACCGAGATGCACACACACATACACACACACAATGAAGAGACAAGCAAGACACAATGGAAGGTGGGAAATTAGCTCTATTACTCAAGAACACTATTACAAGCTCAAAAGAACTCTAAGCTCACACTAGCCAACACTAACCATGCTCAAAAATGAGCTCTCTAGCTCTTTTTATAGTTTCTAGACTAGTTTTGACCGGTTTCACATCTAGTGACCGGCATAGTTAAAAATTAGGTCCTAGATGCTATTTGGAAGGGTAAACGGTGTCTAAAAATAACAAAAATTGATACGCTTGTTCTACCTAAGCTCCTCAAGCTCGAGGACTCCTCGGCTTGCACAAAATGGAGCTATGGATTACAAAATGGGGTTTTCTATGTTACATATGTTACAATAGTGATGAAAATCAGTGTTGGAGGTTTTTGAAAAGTATTTTAAAACATAAGTCTTTGAAAAAAGATTTGACTGGCTTCCTGCTCTGTCGTTACATGCTTCCGCGTCGTCTGTGCCTCTGGCTGCTTCCAACACTCCCCTCCCTCTCGCTTCTGTCGTCCCTGACAGAACCTTGTTGTGAGGTCTGCCGGATATAGTTCTGTAGGAGGTCTTGAGCGAGGGTGTGCTCGGAGATACGAATGCCTCGGGCCAGATCTGCCTCGAGTTTCTCCCAGTCGATTGGTTGCGGTTCTTTCGGTGGCGGGAGCTGATAATGTGTGGAATAGACCATTCGTTCACAGGCAAATAATTGTAATAAATGTGTAGGCCTGCTTATGAATACCTCTGAATGGTATTCCCAGAAGCCGGTTGTGAACATCTCTTCGAACGTCTGCTTGTAGCACGCTGGTAGGTACTTTATTCTGCAGTGCCAGGCATAACACACCCGTAGCGATGGCGTTGTACTCATATCATATACCAGGTCAAAATTGCCATGCTCAAAGCCCGGGGTGTTGACATGGGGTGTCTTGACGCGTCGGAAGACTTTAAAAATCATATGCATCATGTCAAAGATTTTGACAGTCATATGCGCCGCTATATCGTCCATATGCTTTAATCTAGGGAGCCAGTGGCGAATTGTAGCCATCATGTAGCCAACAGTTGGTAACTCAATGGGTGGCTTAAAATAGGGGTAATTCAACCAGTCTTGGCACTGCTTATTGTTTTGTACCTTAATAGCAAAGGCAGTCCAGGAGCGGCGTCGTGGCACTGGTCCCCAACACGGGTTGTACTTCAAATGCAAAGGTGCCTTTACCCATGTACTCATCATTTCTGGATACTGCTGTAATAACTCTTTGCGCCACTCTGGTTGATAGATCACTCTTTGCTGCGCATCCAGTGGTAAATCATCTGCCTCGAATTGAGTTGCATGCGATGGTTTCTTACCTGTCTCTTTCTCAATGGCTAACTGGTATTTGGCCATTAACATGAAATATGGTTTATACTGTAGCTCGTGCCCAGATATGTATCGTCACGGGGCCAAATGAGCAAAGAATGGAGACTGTAATATTCTTTCTTCTATCATCGCCATGGCATGTAATTGTGCCTCTACTCTCGCTGAGTGTGTTGTTCCAAGTTCCTCAATAGTCTTCATCCACGCAGGGGTCGGAAGTTCGTACGTCATCTGGCCCTCGGCCGTGACGCGTCCGCCTGGGATGGGTTGTGGCTCGTACACTTCCTCAAACGTTTCCTCCACCGGGATGGTGACCGTTTCTTCCTCAGCTAGAAGCTCAGGTGGGGAATATGGCCTTAGTGGTGCTTCATATACTGCAATCCTTGATTCAAGGTTCGATACCTGGGCCTGTAATGCGTTGAGTTCCTCTAAGATGTCCGGAGAGGGGTCCACAGGTGCTGGTATGTCTTGGTGTGCCGGTTCTCGTAATTGGAGTAATTTGTGATCTTCTTTGAGTTTCTGTAACTCCTCGTTCATGCGGTCGTATTCATCTAGTAATCTTACATGATCGTCTAGCAGCATCCTCATCGAGTCTGAAGGAATGGCTTTGAACCTGCTAGGACTGAGTGGTTGGTCTGGGTGGTCGAGCGCTTCTTCTAAGTTTTCTTGGTTCTGATCCTGTAAGCGCTGGTTTTCTTCCTTGGCGGCTGCTAGGTGTCTTTGTAGTAAGCCCATGTTGCGTGTTAGCGTTGCATGCGGACTGTCTGGGCTCTTAATAAGTTATCCAGGTCAGCAGTGGCTTCCTTGGTCTTTTCTTCGCTTTCTATTTCCAATTTGTGATAAGCCTCGCGTAATTCCTGGTAGCGGGTGTTCAGAGAGGCATTCTCAATAGACAATAAATTAAGCTGCAACTGTAAGTCATTGGTTGTCCTCTGCAGCTACTGATAATTATCACCAAGAGATGTGAACTCATCTCTTACTTGCGTCATACACATGAACATCTGTCGGAATGCATTATCTATAGTGGGTGATAGTATTAATGGGGTGCTAAATGAAGATGCAGTTGGTGTAGATGCAACGGGAATGGGGAATAGGGGTGGGAAGGTGGATGATGTAGTGATTGTTGAAAATTGTGATGTGCCTAAAAATGTTTGTGCCGTGAGTGAAGTGAGTGATGGTGCAGTGGGTGGTGAGATGTCAATGTCAGTGGACGTATCTAGTGCGGTGACCGTGAATATGGGTGTGATCGTGGGTACTCGTGCTGGTGTAAATACGGGATTTACAAAGGTTGAGGGGTAATTTACAGGGGGGCTGGTTGGAGCAGCTTGGTAGAAAGGGGAAAGAGGGGTTACAGTGGGTCGGGGAGGTGAGACGGGGGAGAAGGTTAATGGCGGTGGGAATGGTAAAAGGGGTCTTGGAGTTGTGGGGAAAGGTGGAAGAGATTGATGAAGGAATGGGTTGGATAGAAAGGTGGGTGTGGGAGGGGGTAGACTAGGGCTAATGGGTGTGGGAATTGTGGGGTTAGTGGTCCTAAAGACAATTTCTGCAACACCACCGGCGAATGAGGATGTTGCTGTGGGGGAAGGAGGGTGAAGAGGGGAGGCTGGAGGGATGGGCGGTGATGGAGGAGCGGTTGGGGTGGTCGGTACTTCAGTGACTACTGAGGTATGTACAGTTGTAGCGCGGGGTGGGGAGTCTACAAGGATGGTTTCTGCTACCAACGAACTTTCGGGGACGAGGCGTGCCTCCCTGGCTTTTTCAGAAGACTGTGCTCCTGTTGGTACACGAATGTATTCGCCGGGCTTTGAAAGTAGTCGTACTCTGCGGGGGTCAAACTGTGGTAGTGGCTTTCGTTGCAAGTACCTGAGGGCTTTGTTGGAGCCTACTGATTTGACTAACTATCTGAATCCTTTGATGTATGCGTCTTCGAATCCACCTGTGACAAGTTCTTGTTCTATTAATGTTTGACTCTCTTCCTCTGACAGCTTTTTGCGTGCCCAAACTTTTTCCATAGTTCTATACAGCTTCTTGATAGCCAGTGTGTAAGCGGCTGCTTCGTAAGTTTCATCTTCATGGGTACTTGTATCACCATGTGTGTCTGTTTGTTGGCCTTGGCCATCTGTCTGTTCATGCTCTTGGGATTCCTGAGTTCCCTAGCTAGCTTTGTCGTCTCCTTCGTCGTCATCGGTTGTTGTTCTGTCGTCATCAGAGCTGGACACGATCTGTCCTTGTGGCTGATCCCTGGGTGTGGTAGGGTAGCTAGGCCTTTCAAATTCTTGAGAAAACAATTGTCCTTCTGAAAACTGGAACTCATTGGAGAATGCATCGGGCATCTCAAAATCAAAAGTTTGGTCCAGTGGCTCTGCTTGTCCTGGTTCTAAATGGGGTATTGGAAAAGAGAAAGCTTCCGCACCAATAGTGGTGGGAAGTGCAGCTGTTGTGGTGATAGGTTCTGTGGTTGTGGCTGCTTGAGGTGCAACAGTACTGGTGGTGCCCTCCGGCATAACTGGTCTTGATAACCGTATACGAACTGGTGGTACCGTGGGAGTGGCTGCTATTGGTGACTGCTCTAGAGATGGTTGTGGCGAGGGTGATTCTGGGACTTGTAGGCACGGGATAGTACCTCTCATCCACTTTCCGGCTCTACCTTTGCTAGACTTTCTAGCCTTCCTAGTGGTGCCTTTAAATGCTTTCAGTTCCTCACTGGTCATGGCACGCTCAATTGGTAAGTCATACGCCAAGCACATATATATGATCCTGGTGAGGGCGCAGCACCCATTGATTACCTTCTTTTGCTCCCACCTATGTTGTGCCAAATAGAGCTGATCAATTATCTAGCTAGCTAGATCAACCGTTTGAGGTCCAGTACATGCTAAGTACAATCCAAACCAGATTCTCTTGTGAGGCATGGTAAAACGATCCTGAGCTAGGAAAGCAAAGTGCTGCATGCATATCCGTAATGGCTTAGAGAGCTCAGGTGTTATAGCAGAAATATCCTCCCATTCGTCACCACGTTTCATCTGCTCTGGGACTAGCCGTTCTCTCTCCATCGGAGTGTGTGTTCCATGTATTTTCAGAGCTGCGCAAATTAAATCTTTAGACAAATAAAACCTTCTGAATGGAGGATCATTTACCAAGGATGGTAACATGAATGTGCCAGGTAGATCCTTGTTTTCTGAAGCTGTTAAGGTGGTTACCAAGTAAAAACATCTGTAAAAACCGGGTTTAGGCAGAGGGTTGCTAAAATACTCTATAAATCCCGCTCGTGCCCAAACGTGCGTTAGATCTTGTGTATTCTGTAGTCCTTCAAATTCTCTTGACAAGAACTGGTACTTGGTCCATGTGCGAAGATCAAATGCCAAATTGGCCTCAAATATGAAATCAGCGTCTGCTAAGGGTCCTGCTAGGCCTTGAAACCAATGAGAATTACGATGAATCTTCTCAGTATATCCTCTAGGAGGATCATCGATGGGCATGGGTCCTGGAAAACCTTGAAACTCTAGTGGTTGCATCGTAGGATAAGATTCCGCTTGTAATTCTCCAATAGTGGCCATCGGTGCACTGGGGCCAGCTTCTGGTGGTCCTGCTTCAGTTTGCATGATGACTGACGAGCTAATGGAAAAGATCTACTACAAAAGATTAACACATTAGCATGGAAATTAATTATGATCCCATTAAGGTGAGACCGCAATCCTTTTCCATAACCGATGTGTAACCCGTGTAGCCAAGTGTCGTGAAGTGATTGATGCAATGATCTTTTTGCAGAGCTAATGCAGGTCTCTAGACACCTACATGGTTCAGATTATGCCTACATTTCTTGATGAGCTTTTATTATGCATGATGTGGGGTTTGGGTGTATGAATTTATACAAGGTTTGGTTGAGGGTGAATTATTACAAGGGTGGAGTTTAAACGGAGTGGGAGAGTTGTTAGATAATGGGGTACAAGAAGACGTTTGGATACGTTTCGGTATCCATTTCCTAAGAGTCTTGGAGTGGGTGGTATGTTTCTGCTGAGGGACAAAAAGTGGTATCGGGTTTGGTGGTATTAAAGGATGAAAAGATTTTGGAGGGGTATATATTACATGGCTAGAGAGTTGGGCTATAATACATTGCTTGGGTACCCAAATCTGCGTGGGTGTGGGTCGACTGATAAGATACTTCTTGGCGATCCAAATCTGCCGAGTATTTGTACTTGTAGAAGAAGATCGAGGGGACTTTGGATGCTGACTCTACTTCTTTTGAAACTTTGTCCTGTTCTTGTCTGTAGTGTTGCCAATAGCCTGTGGTTGCTGTCCTTTTGGCACCCATATTTGTTTCGTGCCACTTGTTCTGTGATGTTGATACTGCTGCTTTCCTTGCCTTGTCTGGTGGTGTCGTCGGTCTGGGTTCCTCTGTTGTGGTTGACTCCTTCGAGGTTGGGTTTGAGAGGTCCATTGGATGCTCTACTTTGGAAAAGAAGGGAGATCCAACACTTGTGTGACCTGCCCATTAGGAAGTGATTCGTTATGTATCTTTAATCTAGGCCAGTCCGCAGCAAGTTTGGAAGGATGAGCACCGCAGGGTGTTGTGCTCATATGGCCGCTGATGCAACCCACCTGACCGCTGATTGTGTCCATCTGCCCTAGCGGTTGGGTAGCTGCCCCTTCTAGTTTGCAGGAAGCCCCAGGGAAGATCTCCTGTCGTCCTTCTAATTGGCAACTGTCCATAGCCAAGCCCGAGTGGGTTGGTGTAGACGTAACGTGACTGATCTGACCCAAGATCTTCCGGTCTTCCGTCGCATGTATTTCATAGGGTCTAGGGTTACAAACCTCAATCGGAATGCAATTAGGGAAGTCAAGCGGTATCACTCGCTTCTGCTCTAAGGTTCCAATTTGTAAGGAGCCTTGTCTAAGATTTAGGTCCACTGAGTGATCGTATAGCCAATCTTGGCCAAGGATTAGGGGTTCTATCAGGTCGTCATCATGGCACACTAGTAGCTTCGCTGTCATGGTCACATCCTTAATGAGGATAGGAAGGTCCACCTCACCCATGCAAGGGGTTTCCATGCCTCCTAGGCCTATGAGGTATGCCTCAATTGGCGGCATTTCTATTCCTGAATCCTTATAGTGGGACCATCTAATAGCACTAGTCGCAGCACCTGAGTCAATTAAAGCCCTGAGCTCTTGGCAAGGGTTGTCGTGCTCTATCCTGACTGTAATGAATGGTCTCCTGTCCACTATACTAGGATGAGTGGTTGACTTTACTTGACACATGGCCATGGGATATCTGGGTGTTGTTTCCAGATGGTTATAATGTTCTCTCCCTAGTCCTTGTCTTCTTAACTTCATGCGTTTAATACGTTCTATTGCTTCTGCCTGAGCTTCCGCTCGTATTCTATTTTCTTCCTCCTTACGCTTCTTTGCCAACGTGAGTCGTCTAAGCATATCCTCAGTAAGAGGTTCTTGATATAGCTTGACTCTAGAGCCACTAATATAATTAGGCATTATATCTCCTTCTAAAGTGGCTAATTGTACTGCTCCACTTGTTGAGAGTCTGTTAATGATCATAGGCCCATAACCTCGCTTTTCTAACTTATGTGCGTGTTGTTTCAGCGTATATACTAGAACTAAATCTCCTTCTTTTAAGCCCTTATCTTTCACATGTGCATCAAAATATGCTTTCTGTCATTTCTTCGCTGCATATATTCCTACTGCTGCCTTTAGCCTGGTTTCTCCTAATCATTCCAAGTCCATTATTCTCGCTGATAATTCATGGCCGGTCCACTGATGTTCTTGTGCAACCTTAAGGGTCGGTATCAAGAAGTCCAAAGGAAGCACTGCATTCTGACCAAAAACCATCTGAAAGGGAGTTGCATTGAGTACGGTCTTGTAGGCCACTCGATATGCCCAAACAGCGTGGTGTAACTGTTTGTCCCAATCTGAACATTTGTTGTTCACGAGTTTCGTCAGTACGTTACAAAGGATCTTATTAGTGCTTTCAGCTTGACCATTGGCCTGAGGATGATATGGTGCGGATTTCTTGTGAATCACCATAAAATCCTGTAACAAATATTCAATGACTTGGTTTAGAAAGTGAGTGCCTCGATCGCTCACTAACTCTAGAGGCAATCCATATCTTGTAAAGACATTCTCAAATAAGAATTTTGCAGTTGTGTGTGCATCATTCTTTTTCGTGGCTTTTGCCTCTACCCATTTCGTAAGATAATCTGTGGCAACAATAATGTATTCAGCATGTGTACCTTTTGCAGGGGGGTTAATGGGTCCTACAAAGTCTATACCCCACTTTGAAAATGCACGTCCGCCCATCATGGGTTTAAATGGCATTTCATCTCTGCGAGTAGGAAACTGAGTTCTTTGGCACACATCACATCTCTTGACATAGGTATGAGCATCCATGTGAAGAGTGGGCCACCATAATCCTGCAAAGAGGATGGCTTTGATTATCCTATCGGGTCCAAAATGACCTCCTGCAACACCTTGGTGTGCAGTCTCTAGTATGCTCAGATAATCGCTCTCATGAACACATTGTCTTAGATATCCATCTCGTCCTCTTTTGTATAGGTTATCGCCAATAAGTGAATAGTCGTGAGCTTCCTGCTCTAGACTACGTTGTCGAGCTAAGGTCATGCCTTGAGGGAATGTCTTCGTCCTCAAGTATGTCACTAATTGTTCACTCCAGTCTAGTGTGAGAGACACATGATATAATGTAGCATGCTCTACTGGTGGTCTTTCACAACAAACGTTGCATTCCTTACACAACCTGTAGACATCTGCTTCCATCGTAGGACAATATACTCCTAGCCTATGCAGAGTCTGTAATGTTCGATGTTTTGAATGATGTTGCTTTAATGCACCTATGTGTGCTAATTGCAACCAATTCGCATGTTCTGATTCATCTACACAACAAGCAAGAATCTTTTGATTATCCTGTTTATATATGCTTCCTGCCATTATTTGGTATCTCTGAGACTTGGTAATATCTCCTTCTTTGATCTTTATCCTAGGATTCTTGGGTCCGTATGTCAGAATAGGGACTATAGGTTTAGCCCATTCTGGTGCTATCTGAAGATTAAACAAATATGCATCTGGTAGATCATCCGCTACTCCTTGAGGAGCTTCTCCTGAGGTTAATCTCAAAAGGTGGTCAGCTCTAAGATGTGTCTTTCCTTTCCTGACTACGACTTCAAAATCATACTCCATGAGTAATAGAAACCAACGTATCAGTCGTCTTGTGTTACATGGTTTGTTGACTAGGTACAATAGGGCCTGATGATCTGTAAAGAACTTGAATTTGTTGGCCAACAAGTAGTGTCTGAACTTCTTTACCGCGTAGATCATCCCTAATCCTTCTCGTTCCATCGTGGTGTAATTTCTTTCTACTGCGTTCAATTGTCTGCTAGCGTAAGCTATGGGGAGATCTATGTTACCTTCCTTCGTGGGTTGTGCTAACACGCATCCTATGGCATAATTGGGTGCATCCACATGTACATGGAATGGCTTACTCCAATCTGGGGTAGTCAATATAGGTGTTGAGCACAAGCGTCGTTTAAGTTCAACGAATGAATTTTCACATTCATATGTCCATTCAAAGTTGGTTAAAAGAGAGTACAAAGGCTTGGCTATGATTGCATACATGTGTATGAATCTCCTATAATAACCGCAATGGCCCATAAATGCCTGTACCTCTTTCACATTAGTTGGTCTAGGTAATTTTGCAATTACCTTCACCTTTTCTTCATCCGTAGAGATTCCATTTTTTGACACAATGTGTCCTAGAGTTTTGCCTTGTCTGACCATGAAAACGCATTTTTCTGGGTTCAAACAAACCTGATATTCTCGACATTTGTCAAATATTTGCCTTAACTCTGGGATATACGTCTGTCTTACATTTGAATGAGCACATAAGTCATCGACATAAACTTCCAAACTCTTGCGTAAGAATTCCTTAAAAACATGACACATGAGTCACTGGAAAGTGGCGGGTGCATTTGTTAAGCCAAATGACATTACCCGAAATGCAAATATGCCCCATTCAGTGGCAAATGCCATCTTGTGTTGATCTTCTGGAGCAATAGCTACTTGATTATAGCCTGAAAATCCATCAAGAAAGCTGTAAACTTCCTTGCCCGCGACTCTTTCCAATAGATGTTCCGTGATAGGAAGAGGATAACTATCTCTAATCGTGGCGGCATTAACTTTTTTAAGGTTAATACACACACGCAATTTTCCATTCTTCTTGGGCACTACCACAATGGGGGATACCCATTCGGTATGCTCAATTTCGTAAATGAATCCTGCTTCTATCAAGCGATCTATCTCCTCTTTAATCTTCGCAGCGTAGTTATCATTGTATGTGTAAGGTTTCTGTTTCGTAGGTTTTGCATCTGGAGTCATAGGGATTCTATGAGAACATATATCTGGATCTACTCCTTTCAGGTCTTTGTAACTCCAAGCAAAAACATCTCTATATTCGCTCAATAGGGCAACTAATTCTTCTTCTTCTTCCTTTGTCAAATCATGCCCTATGTATGTACATTTTTCTTCTTCTCCTTCTATGGCTACTATTATTTTCTTGGTTTTCTCTCGGTTATCATATACTTGTCCATCATTTGCCTTTCTATTAGGCATTCGTACCATGATCCTTCTATCTTCGATTTCATATTTCTTGAAATTCTCGGGTACTTCAAACAAAGATTCTTCTTTTTCTGACATGGTTTCTTTCTTCTTTCTTTTCTTGCCTTCACTCTTGTTAGTCACTTCCGTGGCTAACCTCACCTCATTCGTAATTTCCTCGTGTCTCTGAGGGTGAGTCTCTACTTCGAAGAAATATTCTTCCTCTGATGCAAATGGAGAGTCCATAATAATTGATTCTAAATCGAAATCGCTCGCATCCTCAAATGCATCAGTGCTAGGTTCACATTCTTCTAAAATTGCATCGCACATGATTGGCTCTATCGTGAAAACTGAGATATCATAGCCATCCTCGTCACAGTGGGGTGTCCATTGTTCTTCATTGATGGCTACATCCATGGTTGCTAGGATTTCTGCCCAACCATGGGGTTCAAACTCTTCGTCTGGAAATACTACAAGTGCATAAGCTGGATCCTGAAGGGTTCGTGGATGTTGTTCTGCACCTAAGGTCCTTGCTTCTAATCTTTCTTCCTCTTGTTTTGCTACTTTACACATCCATAAATGGGTATCCTCATGCAACCAAGAAGGATCTGATTCTAATGAGTGCACGGATTCCGTCTCTACTGGTGTCTTATGGATGGTATTCCATTGTATTGGGGGTACATCTCTATGTGAATAGTCTTTAAGATTGACTTTGGTAGTCACTCCTAAATGTTGCAAGTACAAAGAATTAGTTCCCCAATCTTGTACAATTTGCAACTGACGCATGAATGGTCGTCCCAATATCATCTCATAAGCATGGTTTTTTGCAAAGTCACAAATGGCAAAAGTATGCTCAAATTCTACACCACAAGTGGTGAGAGATATGCCTTCTAGTAAGCCTAATGGTTTTTCTATGTGTCCGTCAGCCATTTGTAGCTTCATCCTGGTGGGTCTTAATGCTGGCTTACCCCAACGTTTCCATTAAGCGGTGGTAGCTATGGCTACTCCGGCTCCTGAATCTAAGATGGCTTTCGTGGTGTAGCCCTGATGGGTTATCAGAAGATACGTGTTACCTTCCTCTCCTTCACTTACATCTCCAATCTTTTCTACGGGTATCTCTGGTACCTTATTTCGTGATCCTATTTGTGAGGGAGTAGTAGCAAGCTCGGGGAATTGATTTGCTACATGTTTCCACAATTCTGGTTTAACCTTTAACAACTCCTCTAGAGTAAGGTTACACTGTACTTTGGTATTCTTGATCACTTCCGTGTTTCTAGGGATTACTGATTCTTCATTCCTCACTATTATCGTGGGTGCTCTCATACTAATAGACTTTGCTTCCCAAGGTCCTGTGAACTGAGGTAATTCTTGTAAAGAATTAGATTCAAATCCTGTGTGTTCACTCAGTTGTTCTTCCTCTACATCATCGTATATAGAGGGAATGTCTTGGGGAAATTGTTCTTGCAAGTCATCTATTTCTTGAATAGGAGGATGGGTTCCTTGTTCCTTTCTCCATTTTTCTTCTTGGATTTCTCTCAAAAATTCATGTGAATATTTATGTATGGAAGACAAATTGTCTTGACTTTCTGTATTGGGTACTTGAGACAGGGATGGTGCATTCCTTTCCCGTGTCTCTGGGACAATAGGGTTCCTAGGCTGCTCCTTTTTCTCTTTGCTTTCAATCAAATATTCTAGCCTCTCCATTAGTCCTTGAAAGTGTAGTTCCGGTTTTGCCATGTTATTCCAATTAAGATATCTAGAGGCTTCGAACAAAGCTTGTGCTAGTTCTACCATCTTCATGCAAAGTTTAGTTCTCTCAATTTCTAGATCAGCTCGAGGGTAGTTTTTGCTCATTTCAGCTACCTGAGGTCCCTCTTTTAATCTAGCTTGATATGCACAAAACATCATGTCTAGATCTTCTGGTATGGGTTCCCCTAAAACTGATCCTGATTTTTGAGCTGGATTCTCTTGATTCAATTCCTGTGAAGTCAATTCTAGGATTTTGGCTCTAGATTCCTTCAAACTTCCTTCCAACTCAGTTATCTTTTTACTCCATTTTCTCTTAATTCTTTCTCTAGAATCTTTCCAAGATTTTGTCTTTTTACTGCTAGATTCTGCAACTTCACTGGTTCCGGCTACTTTCTCTTGATTAAGCTTTTGGTTCTGTAAGAGCGCCTGGGCTCTTGTTATAGCTTGGATCGACACGTATGTAGGGTTGGATCCATCTGCGTTATTTACAATACCTATCACATTGATCGGTGTCACATTCGAAGCGTTAACTGGATTTTTAGGACAATCTTTGATTATGTGCTCTTTGCCACAATCAGCACAAAAGCCTTGGATGTTATAGTACTGTGATTGTCCTGCTATCGGGGGATGTGGACAATCCTTTATGAAATGATCTCCTTGGCACCTAAAGCATGGTCCTCTAGGGCCCTGTGGTCTTTGTTGTCTCAATTGGGGTCGCGGATTTGGGTTTGTGTACATCACATTAGCATAGTCGGGCTCCCAACTAGGTTCCACTAGTGGACTATCATAATGATAGGTTTCTACGTGTTCTGGTGACTCTGTGTAATATGCGGGTGGACTATCTACATGAGTGGAGTCAAAACTGTTCGAATTCGGGTCACCCTCTGTGATCAAAGGTGAAGAAGGCACTAAGGCCCTACTTAGATTCTCTTCTGCAGCAGCGTATTTGACTGAGATGACATTCGTTGGTGGAGGTGGCTGCTGAGCTAAGACAGGTTGAGGTCTCTGTTGAGCCTGGTATGGGTAGTTCTGAGCAGGCCTATAGTAATAAGGTTGAGCATTGTATTGGCCTTGATACCTACCTGGCTGCGGGTATGCTTGCGGGTAGTTCTGTCTCACGGTTTGTTTGTTGTACGGGCAGTCCTGAGCCGTATGATTCGTGTATCTTCTCTCAATTGTACAGTATTGGCCACTAGGGTTGGCTTGTGATTGTGGTGCATTGGGACACACATTTGCCATATGGTCACCACCACAGGTGTAACAACGCTTGTTCATTAGCACCCTAGGTTTACTAGAAACTCCTAGTTTCTGAGCCACTTTTTCTGCTAGGTCTTCTATTGAGCTAGACAATTTTGTGGATGCTAGAGATGAACAGTCTGAATCCTTGTAGACCTTTGAGAGTTCTAACTCATCTCCTAAGTTGTCCTCAATGTCTATACAAATTCTTACACATTGCTCTAGCGTTCTGGGTTCTTTTAGGTACACGTAGGAGCGTAGTTTAGAACTCAACAAGCCATCTAGAAACAATGACACTTGTTTGGCTTGTGAAGGTAGCTCTTGCATTGGACATCGTTCAACATATTGTCTAAACCTACGTCCTGCCAGTCTTACTGTTTCCTAAGGGGTCTGTTTAAAGCTATGAATCAACGAAGACGTGTCATGTCTAATCCCACTTTTAGAGAATTCAGTGATGAATGACTCTAAAAAGTGATGGATGTCTCTAAATTGCCTTTGTTGCAAAGGTTGGAACCAAGTCAAAGCGGTATTCTTTAACGTTAGCCCAAATGCGTTGTATTGCGTGAACATGTCTTCAACTTGTTCGGCTCTTAGTACTTGCTTGAATTCTGCGACGTGGTCATAGGGATCTCCTGTCCCATCAAAGTAATTTTTCATGGATTTCACTAATTGAGTGGGTCTCAATATTCTTGCGTGTTCGCGTGGTCTAGGTAGAGGAAAATCATCTCTACCACCTAGTACTCCATGATCTTTTTGTCTATCCGCTCTATTAGTGTTCGTGTTGTTCTATCTCTCCCTATGGGGTGATTAAAGCTTACTTCCGGTCTCTCTTTATTTCCCTCTCTTTGATTTCCATGGGCTAAGGATGTTCCTGCCCCTTGTTGACTTGTATTCATGTTCGTTCTAGATGGAGGGAATACCAATTCACCTCTCCATGTGTATGTGTTTTTAGCATGGTCAGGTACCACAAAGACTCTTTCTGAAGTCTCATCCAAGTATACAACCTTTCCAGGTGTATCCGGGTCCTTGAACTCGTATATAGTGATGATACCTACCTCACTAAGTATTTCGGTCTTGTATCTCCAAAAGGCTTCATCAGTTTCTTTATTTACAAACAACTCTATGCTTATGTTGTCCTGAGGGATCCAATCCAGGATTAGTACTCGTGTCAGTACAGATTTCCCTCTAGGTGTTCTAGGCTCTTCTAATGGTTCTTTTCCTTGAGATTTAGCTTCCGTCTCTGGCTGAATCACGCCAAACTCGTTGGTATTGTTTGGCTGCATACTTAATATGTACATTGTTCCTTCCTTGTCTATGTATGCGTCTCTCTCGAATTTCACCACTGGACGTTCCAATCCAATGGGTTGATCGGGGTTGTGCATTTGCACCACTTGCCTTCGCAAACCATCCTCATAGATGCGAGCACCTAATCGGTTGGTTCGGAGAAACTCTAGTTGTGTTCTATAGGGTCCTTCTGGTTTTTCTAAGTATGCTACATTTGACCCTCCTTCTGGTTTTTCTGTGCTAAATGCCATTTCTGATTCACTAATGTCTGAGCTCTCGTAGGGGTAATTACTATTCAATTGTTGAGCCCACGATCGAGTAGTAGTTCTTACACTTGCCTCTGATGACCTAAGGCTTCGCCGGTCTGACTTGCCTATATGTTTGCCCAATCTAAGGTTCATTAATTTTCTTCCTTGCACACTCAGTACACGCTCAGATCGTCAATGATCCTTTGTTATTACTGTCTTGATTCTTTTTAAATTTCTTTAGATTCTTCTCTTAATGTATGCGTCAGGAATTCGACTTTCCGTGGTACTTTGAGTTCTCGTTCCGTCAGACTTATGTTCTTTCCTTTAGGTTTTCGTGTCACACACCTTTATTTTAGTCTTGAACTTGATAAATTTAACTCTCTTGAACTTGAGGCGTTCCTATCGTCTTAAATCCACAATGCTAACGTTTATCCTAAGCTAAGAATTGACTGAGGGGGTTGAGTAATCTTCCAACCTCGAGTCAGCTTTTCTGGTTGCTCTGATGCCCAAGAAGCCGCGCTTCCCAAGCTTTATGCCCTTCACTGCCTTGCCTTGGTTGCCTTTGATTGCCCTTGCTAGACCTGGAAAAATCCAATATTAGACCAATTCACAGTTGGATGATCAAGCACTTGAGTATATACACCTTTTAAGTCCCTTCCCTTTTGCCCAACTTTTTAATGTTTGCCCCCTAGCTTCCTAGTCCCAAACTAGGTCTAACGAGCTATTAAGCTCAAAAAACGGACTTCGGATGAAAAAGTTATGACCGTTCAGGCCCTGGGGGGTAAAAACTGACAAACAGGTTTTTCTCCAAATATGAGCTAAGGGGTCTCCTATGAGTCTAATCACCCAAAAATTTCCCAAAATTAGCCCCAAAATTGGCCAAAAAATGAAACCCTAAAATTTGCGATGGGGGTGCACAATCGCGATGGTCTGAGATGATCGCGATGGTCTGGGACCATCGCGATGGCGCGAGGGTGAACCGTCGCGATGGCATGAAAGTGAACCGTCGCGATGGCTCGATCAAGCGGACAATCGCGATGGCGTGAGTGTGAACCGTCGCGATGGCGTGAAAGTGGACAATCGCGATGGCGTGAAAGTGGACAATCGCGATGGCGTGAGTGTGAACCGTCGCGATGGCTCGATCGGGCGGACAATCGCGATGGCGTGAGTGTGAACCGTCGCGATGGCGTGAAAGTGGACAATCGCGATGGCGTGAGTGTGAACCGTCGCGATGGCGTGAGGTGCAAGCCGTCGCGATGGTCCAACTTGCCACGTGGCACCGTCGGCGCGATGGCGTGAGCCAATCGCGATGGTGTGGGGTCAACCGAGCAGTCGCGATGGTCCGCGAACCGTCACGATGGTCCAAATGAACAGTCGCGATGGCGTGAGACCGTCGCGATGGTCCAGCCGAGCCATCGCGATGGCGTGAGCCAATCGCGATGGTGTGACACAATCGCGATGGTCTGAGACCGTCGCGATGGTCCACCAAAGTATGATTTTTTGAGATGCAGCTGTGGATTCGTAGAGGCGCTGGTGTGCTCTTCACGCTGGTGTGGTCGCCTTCTTCAAATTCCGAACTTTGCAGACCATCGCGATGGTCTGACACAGTCGGAAATTTCTGACAGAAACTGAAGATTTTACCTTTTCCAAGCTTTCCTGATGCTCTGGAGCTCTGTACTTGCAAGAAAACTCAAGAAAACAAAAGCACATGCAAGCACAAAAGCTCTCTCTCACTCTCTCGCATGCACAAATGAGGGGAAATGAGGAGAATGGGTGGATATGGTGAATTTTCTGATTTTTTTGGAGATGAAGATGATGATGTGGTGATGAAGATGGAGTGTGAGGGAGGTGAAAAACACTAAAAAATAAGTAAAAACAACAACAAAAACTGAAATTTTTACCTTCCAACGCCACTTCTTGCTATACTCTTACCATCACACATTCGTCCTAGACTCGATCCCTGGCAACGGCGCCAAATTTGGTGTTGCTCTAGCACAATGGTAAGTACCACGTTAAGAAGCTTCACCTCCTTAATTGTCAATCCATGGAAGAGATAGGAGTGATATGAAGATCGTGAATGTGAGATGATGTGAGAGTGAAGGTGAGAAGCACCGAGATGCACACACACATACACACACACAATGAAGAGACAAGCAAGACACAATGGAAGATGGGAAATTAGCTCTATTACTCAAGAACACTATTACAAGCTCAAAAGAACTCTAAGCTCACACTAGCCAACACTAACCATGCTCAAAAATGAGCTCTCTAGCTCTTTTTATAGTTTGTAGACTAGTTTTGACCGGTTTCACATCTAGTGACCGGCATAGTTAAAAATAAGGTCCTAGATGCTATTTGGAAGGGTAAACGGTGTCTAAAAATAACGAAAATTGATACGCTTGTTCTACCTAAGCTCCTCAAGCTCGAGGACTCCTCGGCTTGCACAAAATGGAGCTATGGATTACAAAATGGGGTTTTCTATGTTACATATGTTACAATAGTGATGAAAATCACTGTTGGAGGTTTTTGAAAAGTATTTTAAAACATAAGTCTTTGAAAAAAGATTTGACTAGCTTCCTGCTCTGTCGTTACATGCTTCCGTGTCGTTTGTGCCTCTGGCTGCTTCCAACAACGAGCCTCTTGAATTGCATTTCCTTCATTCTTTGTATGTTGATGTGACATATCCTCTTGTGCCACAAGTCCAACTCTAAAATCTTCTTGTTTCCATATGTGAAGTAGATATGTTGAGTGGAATGAGAATTTACCTCCAAAGTGAAGAGTCTCCCTTTCTTCCTTCCTCTTTCCATGACCTTCTACCCTTGCTTTGGGTTCTTCACAAAGCATGCACCTTTTTTGAACCTTACTTGATAGCCTCTTTCAACCATTTTCCCTATGGACACCAAGTTCTTTGTGATGGTAGGTACTTGCAAGACATCCTTGAGACATCTTCCTTCCTCCTTGTCATCCAAAGCTACATCTCCAACATGGGAGATTTCATGGGTTCTATCATCACCTATTTCTACATGTCCTTTACCTTTGGGAGCATATAGATTAGCATGCCAAGAAGCATTGCAACTCATATGGTTGCTACATCAGCTATCAATATACCAAGTGTTATCTACTTTGTTTGAATTTCCATTCATGTGCACCATCAAGTTATTGTCATTTTTTGAACTTGTAGAAGCATAATTACCTTCACCTTTGTATGAAGAACCTTGATTATAACTCTTTTGGTTTCCTCCTTGGTAGGAACCTCTATCATAGTGGCCACAACTTGCCACATATGTAACATCCTTCGCCATTTTGATTCCAGTTTTGTTGATGCCTTCCTCCTCTTCTTCTTGTTCTTCCTCTAGATCATTGTGATGAGGTGCCTTTGTCATTTTGTTGATTTCTTGAGTGGTCTTTCCTTCCTCGGAACCTTCCTTTGACCCTGCCTTGTCCTCCTCTTCCTTTGCCCCTTTGATTACGTACATAAAAAATGTGTGCATCCTTGCTTTTAGTTGAGATTCCACCTACATTCATCTCTTTTGTGACCATGATAGCAACCAATTGCTCAAAATTGGGAAGATTATGCCTTACATATATTGAAGTGGTAACGGGTCTCCACTTCTCATCATCCATCAAACCATTGAGAGTATAAGCCATAAGATCGTCATTATCTACGTGGCTTCCCATGGATCCCAATGCATCTAATAATTCATTGAACATAATTATGTAGTCATTTATGGTACTCCCTAAAGCTACATCTGCATCAAACCCATCATCCATACTTTGTGTAGTGATACATGTTGGGCATCTTTACGGAGAGTCTACAAACCCTCTCATATGCTTTAGGGGAAGCAGAGAATTATGTGGTTATGGTAAGAGAAACGCATGGTGAATGCAATATAAACCACATTTACTTTAGGTCTCAAATTAAGAGGGGAGGATGGAGTAAAAATAGATGATAGCAGAGTGTGACTATCTCTACTATCCATGGAAAGTACAATGTATTGAATTGCTTTCTAGGTGATACAAAATTTTGAATAATCAATGTAATCAAAGAACTCTATAACCACTAGACACAATCCCTGGAGATTGTTGAAAGTTTTTCAAGCTCAAGAGTGTGGGAACATGCCCCAAATTGAACCTTCCACATCATCCACAATCAAAGGAGGCTGATTTCCACGAGTTGGAGGCATCCAATTATGCCCATAATGGAAAGAAGTTGATTAGAGAAGATTTAGCTCACCTTTTCATGTGATTGGATCTCACTTTTGACATGTATATGCTTTTGATTGGTTAAAGAGGTTAGTATGTGGTCTTTAAAACCTCTAATGAGTTGTATTATGACTTAGAGTCGTGGAAATACGTGCCCAAGCTGCCCCCTTGCTTAAGCACACCCCCTACTAGCTGTTCTCTACATATTTTGCAGAAATTTTACTTTTACACACTCTATCTATCTAGATGTTTTTGGTAGACCCCCGGTCTTGTAATTGTTGTTCTCCTTCATTCGGAATCCATTTGCAATACTTTTTGTCTTGTTGGAAAGCTTATAAGTTTTACTTTGTTTGGTATAAGTCTCAGGTTCAATGCCTGCACATGTGTAGAGAAATGTCTAGAACAATGTTTGTCTAGTTAGCTCATTCTCTGTGAAGAGATCAAGTTATCTGTTTTGTTGCAGCTGGTTGAGGCATCATCCAGTATCAAAATGGAGTGATTTTACTCTCATTTGAAAGCTCTGAAAGTCTAGTTTATGCCTGCAAACTTTCATTTTCAGTCTCTGCATATACTCAGAGAAACTCAGAAAATACAGAACCTATGTCTGAAAACTTTCAGGATCCTAGGAGGGTTCATTTGCTTTTGTTGTGCTCATAGGAGTGTTTATCCTCCAACAGTGGTATCAGAGCTATAAGTGGAGTATCAAAGAGATAAGAAGGAGCTACTGAAGTGAAGTAAAGACTTCATCAAAGTTTGAAGGAAGGAAGCAAAGAACGGGCACATCAACAACAAGGGGAAGCAAATACATCATCAAATCAAAGACGAAGCTTCATCAAGAGGAGTAGCTCTATTTTTTGAGGTAAAAGACATCCTTTTCAACTTCATTGCATCAAGGGGGAGGTTCAAAAGAGTTAGGAGGCAACATGGCTGATCTCAATGCTCAGATTGAGAAGTTCGAAAAAGGAAACTACCAACCGTGGCGATTTAGAATAAGCAATTTTTTGATGGGGAAAGGTTTGTGGGGACTTGTGAGTGGTGGAGAGCCAAAACCCTACATAGATGATGTAAATCCAACCAATGACCAGAGAAGAGCAGTAAGAGAGTGGGATGAAAGGGACAAAAGGGTCATTTTCATTTTATCTCAGCATATTAGCAACTCTATGGTAGGGCATATTCAAGATTTGGATACATCGAAGAAGGTGTGGGAGTGCTTGGAGAGATTGTATTCAACCTCCACAAAATCTAGAAAAATTCAGCTCAAGAATGAGCTAAATAATCTTAGGAAAGGCCCCTCTCAAGGTGCTAATGATTACATAGGTTAAAGAGCTTGCACATGCACTAGGGTCAATCGGTTGTACCCTAGATGATGGCAATCTTGTCGCCCACACCCTAAATGGACTTAGGGATGATAAAAAATGGAGGGCTTTCACAACTTCAGTGTATGTAAGGGACTCTCTTCCTGATTTTGATCAACTAATCACTCTCATGGTGATAGATGAGATGAACCTTGGTGGTGGATAGCCAAGGGCAATTGTTGTATGCAGGTAGAGGAAGAGGAAGACACAACCGAGGTGCTTCAAGAGGAAGAGGAAGATATCAAAGCAACCAAGGAGGTCAAGGACAACAAGAAAATGCAGGTCAAAGAGGTGGAAGAGCCACAAATAGAGGAAGAGGTGCAAGATTTGGTGGAAGAGGACAAGCCACTTCAAATGGATGCTTTGTATGTGGTAAGCCCGGTCATTTTGCAAATGAATGCTATTATAGAGCTCAAAGACAAGGGAATCAAAGCAACAACAACAATTATAGAGGGCAAGGTAATTATGCAAACACATCATCCAGCCAAGGGAATGATTATTTACTTGCCATGAGGTATGGTGAAGATACAACTCAAGATAGTGAAGATGTATGGTATGTAGACAGTGGATGTAGCAATCATATGTCATGTCGAAAGGATTTTTTTAGTAATTTGCAGGTCCCAAAGCATCAAGGGCATGTGAAAACAGGTGATAACTCAGAGCATATCATTCAACATGTGGGAGATATCAGTTTGGAAGGAAATCAAAGAGCAAAGTGTTTATCAGAGGTATTACATGTCCCTACTATTACCAAAAACTTGATTTCGGTAGGCCAAATGGTAGAAAAAGGCTATCAAGTTAGGTTCAATGAAAGAGGATGTTTTGTTGAGGATCCAAAGGCAGGTTTCAAGCTCATAGCAAAAGGAAAAAAGCAAGGGAGAATGTTCACAATGGACATAAATCAGCCACACCATTCAATGTATGTCACATATGGAGACAAGAGGATAGCATATTTGGATCTATGGCATAAACGAATAGGTCACATCAACCTACAAAAGCTCAAGGACATGCAAAGGAGGAGCTTGGTAAGAGGCCTACCAAATTGTACATATAAAATGTTGCATGAAATTTGTGTAGCTTGCCAACAAGGAAAACAATCAAGGTTGCCCTTCAAGAAGAGTACCTATGTAAGTGCAAATGTTTTAGACCTCATTCACACGGATGTTTGGGGTCCAACAAGAGAAGCATCCCTTGCTGGAAATAGGTCTTTTGTAACCTTCATTGATGACTTTTCAAGGAAAGTGTGGTTGTATTGCATTAGAAACAAATCAGATGTGTTCCACTACTTCAAGAAATTCAAAGCACAGGTGACGGAATCTAGCAAGTTTATTAAAACTTTGAGATCCGATGGAGGGGGAGAGTATTTCTCCCATGAATTTTTTGAATTTTTGCAGGTCAATTGTATCAAAAGACAATTTACATGCAGGTATACCCCTCAACAAAATGGGGTAGCAGAGAGAAAGAATAGACACATAGCAGAGGTAGCAAGGTGTATGCTCAATGAAATGAATATGCCGCATTGTTATTGGGGAGAGGCTACATATACAACCACATAAATCATGAATAGATGTCCTACATCAGGTATACATCATCTAACCCCTGAGGAAGCATGGAGTGGAAGAAAACCTTGCATTTCACATCTTAGAGTCTTTGGTTGTATATGCTATGTACATGTACCTCAAGAGTTGAGGTCAAAGTTAGATGCCAAATCTGAAAGATGTATTTTTTTGGGATATTCTATGGAACAAAAGGGGTATAAATGCTATAACCCCACCACCAAGGAGCTGAAGATAAGTAGGGATGTTTTCTTTGATGAGTTGAAGCCTTGGTATGCATGCACGAGTCCATTGCAGGTTGAAGACATAGGTGAGATAGATTTGAAGAATCATGATAGAGTTCAAGAAAGCATGGATTTCAGTGGTCCAAGCAACTCATGCAACACAAGGACACCCTCACCATGGAGTGGAAGGCTTAGGGAAAGAGAGACCACCTCTGAAGAAAGGAAAGCCAAAGGCAAAGAGAAGATTTTAGTTGAAGAAAGAAGCTATGTGGACGAGAGCATGTTGGAAGATGAAGAGATATAAGAAATTCAAACTCCAGGAGTGGCAAAACAAAGAAAGAAGATGGCAACCACACCAAAAGGAAGTGAAAGAAGGTCTTCAAGAGTAAGATATCCAGTACAAAGGTTAACATATGATAATTTCATTGCAAAGCATTATGCATACATGACTCAAGTAATCAAGGACAAAGAACCAACTAGTTATGAAGAAGCTAAGGATTGCAAGGAATGGCAAGAGGCAATGAAGGAAGAGCTCAAAGCACTTGATGAGAACCATACTTGGAGCTTGGTACTAGCTCAAGAAGGCATGAAGGTGATAGGTAATAAGTGGGTTTACAAAATTAAAAGAAATTCAGATGGTTCCATTGCTAGGTACAAAGCAAGGTTGGTGGCGAAAGGCTTCTCCCAAAGCTACGGGATAGATTATGATGAAACTTTCAGCCCCGTAGCCAAGATGCCAAAAATTAGGACTTTGATTGCAGTGGCCACATCAAGGAAATGGAGCTTATATCAGTTGGATGTGAAGAATGCCTTCCTCAATGGAGAGCTTGAAGAAGTAGTCTACATGAGCCAACCTCAAGGATTTGCTAGTATGAGGTACCCAAATCATGTTTGCAAGCTAAGGAAAGCACTATATGGACTAAAGCAAGCCCCAAGGGCCTGGAATCAGAGGTTAGTGGATTATTTATCAAGTTGTGGATACAAAGAAAGTGTTGCAGATCCATCACGTTACATGAAGAAGCAAGGAGACAAGACGGTATACATATGCATTTATGTGGACGATTTGATCATCACAGGAAGTGATATTGCAGGTATTGAAGATATTAAATCAAAGCTAGGGAAGGAGTTCAAGATATTTGATCTTGGAACACTAAAGTACTTCTTGGGAATAGAGGTAATCTATGCACACAATGGCATCTTCTTGATTCAAAGAAAATACTTGTTGGATGTGTTATCCAAGTTTGGTATGAGTGGTTGTAAGCCACTTTCTCAGCCCATGGAGCCCAATACAAAGTTGGTTGCAGGTCAAGGAGAGGCTATACAAGATATTGCACTATATAGAAGCATAATTGGTTCATTAATTTATGCTACATTCACTAGACCTGATCTTGCATATGTAATAGGTGTTCTCTCTCAATTTTTGCATGCGCCTACTCATGATCATCTTATGGCAGCTAGAAAGGTGCTTCGTTACATCAATCACACCATCAACCAAGGTCTATTTTACTCATATGATGCTAATCTAAGTGTCAAAGGATATAGTGATGCTGATTGAGCAGGTAGCAAGGATGATCGAAGGAGTACATCGGGTTATGTTTTCATGATATGTACAAAAGTGATCTCTTGGAGCTCTAAGAAGCAACCCACTGTTGCTCTTTCATCCATAGAGGCTGAGTACAGAGGTTTAGCATTGGCTACATGTGAGCTATTATGGCATAAGAAGCTACTTAAGGACTTGGAAGTAGAAGTGGAGGAGTTTCCTCTTTATGGAGACAACATTTCAAGCATCTATCTAGCTAACAATCCCATGTTTCATGCAAGGAGCAAGCACATAGAGGTTCATTACCACTTCGTTAGAGAAAAGGTGATGGAAAAAGAGCTAGATATAAGGTATGTGAACACTAAAATGCAGGTTGCAGACATGATGACAAAGTTTCTTGAAGGTACAAAGCTTGGAGGATTTAAGGAAGCTATCAACATAAGAGACATAGGCTCAAGCAACAAAAGGAAAATACTTGAGCTTGAGGGGGAGTGTTGAAAGTTTTTCAAGCTCAAGAGTGTGGGAACATGCCCCAAATTGAACCTTCCATATCATCCACAATCAAAGGAGGCTGATTTCAACGAGTTGGAGGCATCCAATTATGCCCATAATGGAAAGAAGTTGATTAGAGAAGATTTAGCTCACCTCTTAATGTGATTGGACCTCACTTTTGACATGTATATGATTTTGATTGGTTAAAGAGGATAGTATGTGGTCTTTAAAACTTGTAATGAGTTATATTATGACTTAGAGTCGTGGAAATACGTGCCCAAGCTGCCCCCTTGCTTAAGCACACCCCCTACTAGTTGTTCTCTGCATATTTTGCAGAAATTTCACTTTTACACACTCTATCTATCTAGATGTTTGTGGCCGACCCCCCGGTCTTGTAATTGTTGTTTCTCCTTCATCCGAAATCCATTTACAATGATTTTTGTCTTGTTGGAAAGATTATGAGTTCTACTTTGTCTGGTATAAGTCTCAGGTTCAGTGCATACACATGTGCAGAGAAATGTCCAGAACAGTGTTTGTCTAGTTAGCTCATACTTTGTGAAGAGATCAAGTTATCTGTTTTGTTGCAGCTAGTTGAGGCATCATCCAGTATCTAAATGGAGTGATTTTACTCTCATTTGAAAGCTCTTAAAGTCTAGTTTATTCCTGCAAAATGTCATTTTCAGTCTCTGCATATACTCAGAGAAACTCAGAAAATACAGAACCTATGTTTGAAAAATTTCAGGATCCTAGGAGGATTCATTTGCTTTTGTTGTGCACATAGGAGTGTTTATCCTCCAACAGAGATTTCCTTCCAAAGATTCGATGATGTAATCAATATTTCCTTGCAAAGATTTGATGATGTTGATCTCAAAAGTGGATTGCATCAACTGCTTAAGCAATCTTCTTCAGATCCCAAAGACTTCTACTATAGGCAAACTTCTTCTTCTTCTTCAAAGCTCCTATAAGCAAACTTCTTTAGTCTTCAAAGTTGCTACATGCAAAATTCTTTGAGTATTCAAAGCTACTAGAGGTAACCTTCAAGGCTCTCTACTCGAGTGTTGATCCATGTCTACAAAGAAGACATTAGAAAATAAACCACACAATAGACACATTTAAATAGATATAGACACATAGTCATGCACATATTCACAATTAGTTAACTAAAATTGGAACATGCAATCACTCATGCACACACTTAGATAACACACTTCCTTAGTTCACTTTTATTCAGTGTGTGTAGATGTGCAAGAGACAAACAAGAAGCACACACAACGAGTACAAATGTAGCAATCTATGAATGATGAATTGAACTCAAGTTGAATAATATACCTAATTACAAAAGTACCACCACATATGCATGTATCATGTATGTGGTAACATGGGAGAAAAACCTCTAACCAACACTAAAGTAAAGTGTGCCCATATATAGGGAAAACATTCACATCAAAGTTGCTTGAGGAAACATAAGCATAACAAACCCCACTAGAGAGAAAGATGTGAACACATAGAGGGAGTGATAGATCAGCCCCACGAGGCAATAAACTTAAATATTTGCAAAAAGCTTCAAACTTTTCCTATAGAAGAGCTTTGGTGAATATGTGCCACATTATCTTGTGTAGGCACATATACTAGATCAATATCTCCCGCATGACGGCACTCTCACATAGTGATAATGCACCTCAATATGTTTGTTTTGTGCATGAAACACTGAATTTTGTGCAATAGCCAATGCACTCTAGCTATCAGCAAGAATACACATAGCAGCATCAATCTCCATACAAAGATCCATCAATAGGTTTATCATCCATATACACTCCATTGTAGCTATGAAATTGTCTCTTACTCAGCTTCACAACTCGATGTCACCACTATAGGCTACTTCTTAATCAACTAAGATATGCATGATTCTCCAATAAAAAAGCAATTACCACTAGTGGACACACGATTATCATAACAACTAGCCCAATCACTATCTGTAAAAGCATGCAAGCATGGTTGAATATCTCTACCATAAAAGAGTCCTAAACTCAATGTGCCTTTGAGATATATAAACACATGTTTCACTGCTTGCCAATGCTTAGTGCAAGGTCTATGCATGAATCGACTCAACTAGGAAACTACATATTGTATATTCAGCCTTGTGTTGCATATGTAAGACATCCCACAACTTGATAATAAAGAGAATTGTCAAATGCATCACTAGAATCCTAAACTGAGAACTTTAATCTTATCTCCACTGGTGTGGAAAATAGCTTGTAGTCCTCAAAATCAAAATGCTTAAGTTTTTTTCAACATAATTTTCTTGATGCATAACAATTCCCCCCTTCATGGATACAAGTTGGATACCAAGATAGTACCTCAAAAGACCAAGATAAGTGACATCAAAAATATGTTGCAAATCAGCCATAAGGATATCAACATAAAGAACAAGCACTCAAAGATGAGCCCCATCTTTGTGTACATAGATTGTGCTTTCGATTGGACCACAATTGAAGCCAAGAGCAATCAAGTCCTTGCAGATTATGTCACACCATGCATGTGGAGCCTGCTTGAGACCATACAAGGATTTATGCAAGTGACAAACCATAGGCTCTTTCCCTTTCATGGCAAATCAGAAGGTTGCTTCACATAAACCTCTTCTTGCAAATCACCACTCAAGAAATTTCTTTTTATGTCCAACTGATGTACTTTCCAATCTCGTTGGGTAGCCAATGCAACCACGATATGAATGGTACTCATGCATGAATAGGTGTAAGAGTTTCCTCATAGTCGATGCCATATAGTTATGCATATCCTATGACAACCAATCTAGCTTTGTAGCAATCAGTGCTACCATATTATTTTCTCTTTATGTTGGAAACCCACTTTTTACTGATGGCATAATCCAAAAAATTACTTGCTCCATGGCAAGAGCTTGATCTTGTTCTCCCAGCAAAGGTGCACTCAATTTATTATCCTACAAATTTTTTTACAATATCTTTGACATTGCTTGTGCACTTTTGATAGGCATGCATTCCTTATGTAATACATCATCAACATGTGCATCATGTGTGGGTTTAATTTCATGCCCATTTTCAATCATATTTTGATGCACATGCTCAGTCATATGTGGCTCAAAATTTTGAGCCTTTTGACAATTCACATAACTCCTAAGTAGCATTTCTATGTATGGAATCCTTTTCTCATTGTATAGCACTCATCCAACGTGGTTCATAAAATGCATCTCCAAAATTAAATGGCTCTTCATTACATGTTGTTGCAATAAGAGAATAATCCACAAAATTACTTGATCCATGGTGACAGCTTCATCTTGTTCTCCCAAGTAAAGGTGCACTCAATTTGTAGCCTACAAATTTTGTTTCAGTCTCTTTGACATAGCTTGTGCACTTTTGATAGACATGCATTCATTATTCAATACATCATCAACATGTGTATCATGCATGGGATTAATTTCATGCTCATTTTCAGCCATGTTTTGATGCAAATGTTCATCCATATGTGGTTGAAAATTTTGAGCATTTCTAACCATGTTTGGGTAGAACATTTCAACCATGTTTGCTAGAATGCATTTTCAGCTCTATATTGTTGAAATTTTTCAGCCCTTTGAACCTCACATGGCTGGTCTACATGGCCATAATCAAGCACACCACTTGGGAACAAAGGCATGAGTGTATCACACATGTTGTGAGCTAATTGTTGGCTATTTTTTTGCTTTCAAGTAGAGGTAAAACTGAATTTTCAACAAATGCCACATCTCGACTCATAATAACTGTGTTCATCAATGGATGGTACAAAAGATATCCCGTACTTCAGCACTATAATCAACAAATATACATTTATTTGCCTTATCATCAAGTTTTTGATGTTATTGTGATGGCACAAGAGCATATCCCAAACAACCAAACATGCATATGATTAAGCATAGGTTTATGTCCATTCCAAGCCTCATAAGGATGGATGACTCGCAATGCTTTTGTAGGGCAGGGATTCAACACATAATTTGCATACATAACCACATCCATCCAAAACTTGTGAGGAAGGTGCTTTCCTTTAACCATACATCATGCAATTTCAAAGAGTGTTCTATTTTTATGCTCTGCAACACCATTTTGTTGAGGTGTATATGGCATTGTACATTGGTATGAAATTCCTCTTTCACAAAGCAAAGCATTAAACTCATGTGACATGCATTCACAGCCATGATCGATGCGTAGACTCAAAAGCTTATTTCCAAAAAAAATAGACATAGCTAAAAATGCTTTGAAGCAAGAAAATACATTATTCTTTGCTTTCATAGGATACGTCCATGTATGACGAGTAGCATCATCTATGAAGGTAATAAAATATACATGTTTCATAAAAGATGGAGTCTTGACAGTAACATGTACATCACCATGAGCAAGTTGTAGCTTTCTTGTAGTGTGTGAATGACTATCTTTTGGAAAAGAAGCACAATGCATTTTCCAAGAATGCAGCCTTCACATGCATGCTTGTCAATGGACTCACCTGTTGGTGAACCAAGAACCATGTCCTTCTTTTGCAAGTAAAGGAAACTATTGAAGTTCAACTAACCAACATGAGCATGCCAAAGCTCCATTTTATCCATGGAAGAAGTATGAGGAACCAAGGCATTTGATGCAGCCCTCTTGTATGTATCCAAGGGATACAAAGCATTGTATAATGTATTGGACATCACAATAATATCAACATTGTTGAAATCATGAACCATACACTTATCATCAACAAAGTGTACATGAAGACCAACTTTGGCAGGAAGGAACGAAAATTAACTTTTCTTGATATCAAATACATACAATGCATTTTTCACAAGAATCACACCTCCATTTGCAGTCGTAAGCTCAATTTCTCCTAATCTAATGATAGGATAAGAGGCATTGTTCACACACCACATGTAATCCTTTGGCTACATCTTTCAAAGATGCAAAAAACCTTTTGCATGAAGTTATATGCTTTGAAGCACCACTATCAAAGAACAAATCCAAATCAGCCTCCTTCACAACCATAAATTTAGAATGCAATCATGCATCATAATGACATATAACAATATATGCACAAAAAGCTTGAGCCATGTTGGCTTCATCTTTCTTTGCATTTGAAGAATTTTTAGTAATAGACATATGAGATTCCTCCATTTTTCATTGCACTTAGCAAGCTTTCTACACTCATCAATAGTATGACCAGCCTTCTTGAAATATTTGCATCTCTTCTTCTTCTACAAATCAGCATCATTATAGGAATGAGTGGAAGAGGAAGGTTGAGGCTTTGGTTCTAATAACCCAAAGCTAAACCTTACTTGCTTTTCCCTTTTTGTGAGATAGCAAGTGCTTGTGTTCCCTCAATCAAACCACTCCTATTCACTCTAGATTGCTCTTCTTGCAAAAGAAGAGGCACAACCTCATCAAATGCAAACATATTTGGAATCCCTTCTACAAGTGAATGGAGTGTAGTGGTAAAGATTTGAAAAGATTCTACTAATCCTTTCAACAGTGTAGAGATGAATGATGCATTCAGAATAATCTAATATATGTTTTCTCATTTCTCTTTTAAGTCCTTGATGCATGTCACATATGCATCCATAGACTCATTTTCAGCCATACATACATCCTCAAGTTGTTCCCTCAAGTATGCAACATGTGCTTCGTTGCACACGGCATACAAAGAAGCAAGAGTTTCCCATGCTTGTCTTGATGTAGAACATGACCAAATGTGTGGAACTATATGATACATCACAAAAAGCACAATCAATGCATGAGTTTGATCATCTTTGCCATCCCATCTTTATTTCTCTTCCATAAGCGGAGAAGGAGTAACTAGTGTACTTGAAGAAGAAGCTCCATCTGTGATAATAGACTATGAAGATCAACCACCTTCTTGTAATGGATACAAGGAGGCTAAGTCGGATGTAATAGGTCTCTATGCCTAATTGAAGAATGAACTTGACATGTCGCATAAGTTTTCATGAAGTCTCAAACATTCACATAGATGCATGTTCACTAGTATGCTTCCCTGAGTTTCCCACATGTTGTAACAAACCCTTTATGAACTGCCCATAATGTATCATGTATTTCTATCATAATCTTGCCTTGAGTACTCTTCTTACCTAGAACACATTGTGGATACTTTATGTTTCATTTAGCGTGTCATCAAATAAAGCTATCCTTCATAAAGAAATTGTAAAACTTTTTCCTCTTGGATCTAAACTTATTTATGGACTAGCCTAAGGAAGGCTTCAATGAACTCAAATGGCATCCTATTTCTTTCCATTCTCCTTCATACTCATTCTCATAGAATTGCTCATAAGTATAAACTAGTGGATCATATCTCAGTATATTCATTTCTCTTTGTATTACTTGATCATGAGACTCATCATCAAATTTTGCTCATGGGAGCATGTCTGCAATAGTATTTAGCTTTCTAGCTATATGGGAAAAAGCTAGATTAATAAACTTTACATATGAAATCCTTTGAAGCATAACAATATCTGTAGAAGAACAATTTTTCAAGAATTCCTATTAGAGGAAGATAGTCAGTCTCAAGAATTACATTGGCTCCTATGAAATACTCTTTTTTTTTAGCAGTTACTAAATCCCATAACTCTCTCTTAATCTGAGGTTGCTTCCTTTGAGTATCATATTAATATTTACACACCAAAGAAAAGTGATTTATCTCTACCCCTCATCATCATCTTGACCAATGATCCAGCCTATGTCAATAAGAATGGTATCAAAAGTCAAAATAATAGGCTTTTTTTTTTTAATAATCATCACATTTCATAATCAAAGCTTCAATTAATAGTTGCTTGAGTTTACACATAGCTTTTGAATACTTCTTTATCCAAAGAAATTTTTTCTTCTTTTTTAGCAGATCGTAAAAATTGGCATTGTAGAGTGTAAAAATAGAACATTCCTTGAAATGACACGATGTATGGTTAAAGGAAAGCACCTCGTTGGCAAGTTTTTGATGGAAGTGGTCATATGTGCAAACTATGTGCTGAATCACAAAGCATTGAGAGTCATCAGATCAAAAAACTAAGGCTTAAGGAACTAAAAATATCCCGCAAAATAGCGATGCAAATGTAGATAATTTCAAGCCAAACATGGCTAAAAGTTTTGAGCAAAAAATGATCAAAATTGTTGGAACTTTTGAGCCACATATGGCTAAACATTTCAAAAAAATATGGCTCAAAATGAGCATGAAGTTCAACCCACGTATGATATACATGTTCATGATGTATTACATAATGAAGGCATGTCTATGAAGGGTGCACAAAGTATGCCAAAGTTGCTAAAAAAGACTTTCGAGGACAGCAAATTGAGTGCACCTTTACTTGGTAGAACAAAATCAAGCTCTCGCCATGCATCAATTAATTTTGAGGATTATTCTCTTGTTGCAACATGTAATGAAGAGCCACTTACTTTTGAAGATGCATGTGATGATCCATATTGGATGAGTGCTATGCAATCAAAAATGGATTTCATACATAGGAATGGTACTTGGAAATTATGTGAATTACCAAAAGGAAAAAAATGCCATTGGTACAAAGTGGGTTTACAAGATTAAGATGTTTTTAGATGGTCTACCATTTGTATCGTGGTTGCATTGGCTACCCATCAAGGTTGGAAGGTACATAAATTGGACAAAAAAATAGCTTTCTTGAATGGTGATTTTCAACTAGAGGTTTATGTGAAGAAACCTCCTAGATTTTCCATGAAAGGGCAAGAGCATATGGTTTTTTGCTTGCATAAAGCCTTGTATGGCCTCAAGTAAGCTTTGCATGCATGGTATGACAAAATCCATAAGCACTTGATTGCTCTTGGATTCACATGTAGTCCAATTGAAAGCACACTCTATGTACACATAGGTGCTAATCTTATTGTACATGTTCTTTATGTTGATGACATGATCTTGACTAGGTCATGTTATGCAAAACTTGACATTCTGATGGCTGATTTGCACTACACTTTTAATGTCACTTGGTCTTTTGAGCTATTATTTGGCATCTATTTTGTATCCATTTAGGGAGGAGTTGTTATGCGTGAAGAAAAGTATGTTGAAAAACTACCTCAACATTTTGACTTTGAGGATTGCAAGTTATTTTCCACACCATTTGAGATAGTCTTTAGGTTATGAGTTGAGGATTATAGTGATGCATTTGACACTTCTCTTTATTAGCAAGTTGTGGGATGTCTTATATATGCATGCAACACAAGGTTGAATATAGAGTATACCGCTTCTCAGTTGAGTCAATTCATGCATAGCCCTGGCATTAAGCATTGGCAAGTGGTGAAATGTGTGTATAAATATCTCAAAGGCACTTTGATTTTAGGTCTATTTTATGGCAGAGATATTCATTCATGCTTGCATGTTTTCATAGTTAGTGATTGGGCTAGTTGTTATACTACTCGCATGTTGACTAGTGGTAATTGCTTTTTTGTTGGAGACTCATGCATATCTTGGTTCAGTAAGAAGCAACCTAGAGTGGTGACATCGAGTTGTGAAGCTGAGTATAGGGTAGTTTTCACAACCAGAGTGGAGAGTATATGTCCGAGACACCTACTGGTGGATCTTTGCATGGAGATTAATGTTACTACACATACTCTAACTGATAGTCAAGATGCATTGATTGTTGCACGAAATCCAATATTTCATGCATGGACCAACTATATTGAGGTGCATTATCACTATGTGAGAGAGTGCCTTCATGCAAGAGATATTGATTTGGTATATGTGCCTACCTACACAAGATACTAAGTGAGACATATTCACCAAAGCTCTTACATGGGAAAAGTTTGAAGCTTTTCACAAAGCTTTAGTCTTATTGCCTAGTGGGGGCTGATTTGTCACTCCCTGTATGTGCTCACATCATTTGATCCAAGGGAGTTTGTTACAATTTTTTGTGTGGGTATTTATATATGAATGTGTGAGAGTGTAAGGAGTTTTGTGTGCTAATGTATTTAAGTGATTTTTTATATGGTTGTGTAAGTGTTTTATGTGTGTATTTGTACCCTTGAAGGCTATATGTGTGTGTGTGTGTGTGTGTGTAAAAATCTATCTATGGGTTATATGAATATATGTATGTTTTCTATGTATGTGTTTATTCATATGATTTAAAATATGTGTGCCTTTATGGACGTGAATGTTTGAATCTATGTGTGTTGGTGTATGTACTTATGTGTAATAAACATATGAATATATGTGAGTGCATGTATATGTCTTGTTATATGTATGGATGTGTAAAACATTATTAGGTTAATTTAACTTCATTAAATAAATTATTGCATTAAAAGAAAAGTAAAAATTTAATAATAATGATATTAGTAATTAAAATTATATATTATCTTTTTTTGTGTGTGCATATTTTCTAAAAAAAATATGTGAAAGTAAACTAAGGACGTGTGTGTGTGTGTGTATTTGTGTGTTATGTAAGTGTGTGCATGAGTGCTTGTATGTGCCTGTGTTAGTTAACTAATTGTGAATGCATGTGTGACTGTGTGTGTTTGTATCTATTAAAATAACTGTCTATTGTGTGTTTTGTTCTCTAATGCCTTCGGTCTAGGCATTGATGAGTGCAGGAGTAGAGTGCCTTTGAAGGTTTCTTGTAGAAACTTTGAAGACGAGGAAGTTTGTTTGTACTAGCTTTCAATATTGTAGACGTTTTCCTGCAACAACTATGAAGATTGAAGAAGCTTGCCTATAACATAAGTCTTTGGGATCTGAAGATGATTGCTTGAATAGTTGATGTGATCCACTTTGGAGCTCGAGATCATTGAATGTTTCAAAGGAAATGCTTAATCCTCCAAGGATTGTTTCTAGTGGCTATATAGTCCTTTGGTTACATTGATTATTCAAAACTTTGTATCACATAAAAAGTAGTTCAATACATTGTACTTTCCATTATAGAAGAGATAGTCACACTCCTTTGTCATCTATTTCTACTGAATCTTCCCCTCATACTTTGACACCTAACATAAAAATAGTTCAAGTTGCATTCATCCATGAATTTCTCTTACCACAACCACACCGTTCTCTACTTTCCTTGAAGCACAAGAGAGGGTCAAAAAACTATCCCTAAAGACACCTAGCATGTATCACTGCACAAAGGATGGATGAAAGCCCTAGTCCAACCAGTCATCTAATTGTGCTCCTTCCTTTGTGATATTGTGAACCTGACATAAAGCGAAGTTGTTTCTTGGTGATTGATGCATGAAGTCTTTATCCCAACCCCATACCTTCAAATGCAATAGATCACATGGCACATATAGGCTCATTTGTATTTAGAATTCAAATGAATGTAAAATTTTATTTCACTACACTATCATAGCCTTGATAACAAAACACAAATTCTAGCTAAGTTGTTTTCATGTTCTATCCATTTTTTTATTGAAACCATATACTTCAAAAAAGAATGTCTATTTTTGCTTGACTGTGATCACTCATGTTATGCATTAGGGTTAGATACTTGTTATGTGGAGTCAATTATCCTAGATAGTCAAATTATGCAACTATTATGAAAGAACTTGGAGAAGCTTGTAGGAGGTAGAAAAGTGAGTTGCGAAGCGATGAAGTTTGGTCCAGCCAACCAGCACAAGACCATCCCTTGAGCTTATGGAGACTCAAATAGACCTTATAGGCATGCGATAAGTGCAAAAAAATGCACTATGTACTTTGGATCATGAAGGAGAAAGAGTCGATACAATATAGATAGGTTTGTGCATCGACTATCTCAAAAAACTTACTATCTTTGGAAGAGATAATGAACTTCAAATGCTCATAGCGACCACCATGATTACAATTAGAAAAACACCTTTTATGGGAGTGATACACATAGAGTTGAGTGTATATAATGCACAAGATTATAAGCAATAAGCAAAATATGCTATAGGAATGAATCAAACATTCAATAGTGGTACCTCCTATTTTTCACGAATATGTAGAGATTGACCCTGAGACAGAAAAACTAGGATTTCTTCCAATCTACAAAACCAAATGCTATGAAACTTTAGAGGCATAAAATAGACACTAATAACATTCCAATGAGCCTTCTTTCATGCAATTTGGACCTCTATAGAGAGAGAAGTAGCCTCTGCAAGATTATTGTTAGCAAAGAAGATGATGCAGAGAAATGAAGGAGCAAGACAATGATGGTCACAAGTGTATGTATATTGCTTCCATGTATTGTAAAGGTGTTTTGAAGTCTTTCTGTAGACTCTAGAAGTGATCCATGACTTCTACAAGTGGAGTTTGAATTCAAATGAAGGTGGGAATGGTTGTTGGAGGGAATCAATTCACTTTCCTACAATCTAGGAAAATTGAAGATCTAGTTTGATCTAGGTTTAGGTGATTGATTGATTGATTGAATGCAACTCAACCACCACAGATTTGTGAACTTTGGACTCTATCTTTCTACTTTTACATGTGTAAAGCTCAGTGCTTTTACAATGGTAAAATATCCATGAAAAATCTTTTTAAAAAATGTAATAAGTCACGAACACAAGAAAAAGAACTCTTCAACGGATATTCTTTCACAGTAATCCAAGAGATAGCTTTTGATGTAGATCAAGTCCACCTCAAGCATAGTGTAAGCTTGATGTTCCAACATATTATAGCATAGTCTTTTTTTATTAAAGAAATCTAAAACCATAAAATTTTAAAAAAGAAAAAATCCAAAAACCACTATAAACTTTAAAAAGAACAAAAATAAAAACTTTAAATATATTTCAAAAGTGAAAAACTCATAAATATCCAAAACTAGAAACAACGAGAAAAAAATTTGCAAACACATTTTCTCACTAATACTTTTAGTTCATTAGAGTAGGAACAAAACCATAAAAACAAAAAAAAAAGAATGCTTAGTGACATTCAAAAATAGGGATATAAAACAAGAAAACAATATAACTAAAGCAAGAAAGATAGTTCATAAAATGCCAAGATCAATGATATTATCACCATTTGATAGATCATGAATTATACATCTCTCATCAAAAAATGTAACAACCAAGTCACATTTTTCTCAATCCCTAGCACATATAAGGCATCTAACAATGTAAGAGTACTACCATCGGTAGTAGTAAGAATGGTCTTTTCAATTCTCATGACAAGATAATAGGATTTTTTCCGGCCATGTGATAGTGTTCATTGTATAGGAAGACTTGAGTGAAGCAAAGAAAATATTTTGTGAGGTAATATGTTTGATTGTGCCACTATCAAAATACTAAACATCAAAGTCTATTACAAATATACATTTCTCATGAGAAGATGGTTCATAGCTGCAAAGATTAGTAAACACACATTCTTTGGTCTGGATAAGTTTAGCATACTAATTTTTAGGTGTAGAGACCACTACAATAACCACTCTAGCCTCTTTGTTCTTTTCCTCTTTTGCGGCCATTTAGGAAAACTTTTAATGACATGATCCTTTGTCTTACAATACTTGCAAAAGTATATTTGATTTTCTATTTTCTTGACATCTTTATCTTCGTTCTTTGATTGTGGAACATTGAAGATTTCTACTTACTAGTATATGAGCTCCATTCACCTTTTCCCTTTTGAGTAGCTAACAAGGTTTGATATGTAACATGCATCACTAACATGCTTTATCTATATTGATCTTCTTGTACCAAGATAGAGACTAACTCTTCAAAATTTAAGGCACGTGTAATACCCTTCATCATTAAATATATAGTAGAATCAAAAATTTGATAAGAATCAAGAAGAATATTAAGAGAAATTTGCACAAGTGAGCTATCTTGTAATATTTCATCAAAAGAAATCACCTACTCTTTCAAATCCTTGATATTTGATAGTAAAGTTTCCATCGAGTATCCTTCATTCATATGCTAACTCTCTCCAATTGTTTTCAAAGGTAAACAAACAAAGTTATCCA